>ML297545.1:0-18064 GCA_005239495.1 Nicotiana undulata
TCTTATAGCATTTGCTGCACACATGGAATTCACTTTGCATCAGATGGATGTAAAGAGTGCTTTCTCACTGGCTATTTGAAGGAAGAAGTATTTGTAAGACAACCTCCTGGTTTTGAAAGCAAAGAATCACCTGATCATGTATATAAACTTGACAAGGCTCTCTATGGTCTCAAGCAAGCTCCTAGATCCTGGTACGAGAGATTGTCAAAATTTCTGCTGGAACATGGTTACAAACGAGGCAAGATAGACAGTACTTTGTTCTTAAAGGAAAAGGGAAAAGATCTTTTGATTGTAAAAATTTATGTTGATGATATCATATTTGGGGAAACAACTGAGAAGCTCAGCAAGGAATTTTCTACACTAATGGGGAGTGAATTTGAAATGAGTATGATGGGAGAGCTAACCTTTTTCTTAGGTCTGCAAATCAAACAAACTCCGCATGGAACAATGATTCATCAGCAAAAGTATGTGAGAGAACTCCTCAAGAAGTTCAAAATGGAAGATTCAAAGGAGATAGATACCCCAATAGCCACAGCTACAAAATTAGATGTGGATGAACCTGGTTCATCCGTTGATCAGAAGACGTACATAGGGATGATTGGATCTCTCCTATATCTTACTGCAAGTAGACCTGATATTGTGTTCAGTGTGGGACTATGTGCTAGGTTTCAAGCCAATACAAAGGAGTCTCATCTCACTGCAGTGAAGAGAACCTTGAGATATTTGAAGGGCACTACTGATTTGTGCCTTTGGTATCCTAAAGGTAGTAATTTTGACCTTGCAGGATATGCTGATGCTGATTATAAAGGTTTCCTGGTTGACAGGAAAAGTACTTCAGGTATGGCTCACTTTTTGGGCTCCTTCCTTGTATCTTGGGCTACCACGAAACAAAATTCAGTAGCCTTGTCTACTGCTGAGGCTGAATATATGGCTGCAGCCTCTTGCTGTGCTCAGTTGTTGTGGATTAAGCAATAACTCCTAGACTTTGGTATAGATGTGGGATGCATTCCTATTTATTGTGATAACACTAGTGCAATTAGTATGACTAAGAACCCGGTTCATCACAAGAGAACTAAGCACATAGATGTTAGGCACCATTTCCTGAGGGATAATTATGAGAAGGGGATGATCTCAATTGAATTCTGTGCCACTGATCATCAAATTGCTGATATATTTACCAAAGCATTGAGTAGGGAGCATTATGAGAGAAACATGCTTGAATTAGGGATGATTAAGATCACTTATTGAAAAAAAAGGGAAAGTTTTATGGCTAAATTTTTTAATTAGGGTACTTAATCAGATTAATCATTGCTCAGCACTATGTCTTTATTTTCATACTCTTCTTCCATGTATTAATATGATTCCCTAGTTGCTAATGATGTTTCTCTATTTGTGAATTGAGGCAAAATAAAGTTTTTTTCAGGATGAACCCGGTTCATCCATGCTGGTTTACATGACTGACAAGGTACATTTTCATCTTCATACATGTATTAATTCAAGTACAGTCATACATGAGTAGAACTATATCCTTTTATGGTTCAGTTCAAATTCTTGTACTTACCCAAAATGAACCAGTTTCAAGAAGTTCTGTCTCATTAAATTAGCCTAGTTTTAGGGGGAAAGAAACGGTCTAATCAATGTCAAATCACTGACAATCCTTAATCGATAAGTATCCTACTTGTGTTAATACTTGTTCGTTACAATTACCCCATCCACAAGTTATAAATAGGCCATCATTACCAATAGTGAATAAAGATATAGACGAACCCTGTTCAAGTCATTCAACACTCAAAACTCCACTGTCTTTTGCCCTTTCTTCTTTTTCTCTCAAAAATAAAAAATGTCGTCTGCTTCATCTGATTCTCAAAATCGTGACTACGATGAAGGAGTATATGAGTCTGATTCTCCACCGGTATACAATTCTGAATCCTCTGAGACGCCTGAAACCCCTGAATACCATGAGGCTCTTAGACTTACACCAAACCCTATTCCAGCCCCAAAACCTCGTCGAGTCAAGGTTCTTGCACGAAAATCTGTGGCTTCAGGGTCACGAGCAAAGTTCTTGGAAGATTTGTTACAGGATGAAGAAGAACCCAAACCTGATGCATCCAGTGAATCATTTAAATCAGCACAAGAGGACGATGTACCTGGTTCGTCAAGTGCTGAGAAAGGTAATACTGATGTTACCTTTGTGTTAAATTCTGAAAATAGATTTGTGCTGGTTGGGTCTGTGGTGGATGTGGAGGTGCCAAGAAGGCCAAGAAAATCTGGGAAAATTAGTGAGAATGAGGGAGATGCAGGTGTGAGGGGTTCTGGGAAGGATGGTTCCATACTCAGTATTTGTGGCCCAATTCCTGATAATCTTGAAGATGATGTCGTAGTTTTAGGGGGAACTAATGAAGTGGAGGATGCTGCTGCTGGATTGGAACAACTTATGAAGAAGATAGATGATCGTGTTTCTTCTGGGGAAGAAACCTTGGCTGAGAGACTTAAGAAACTGGGGGACTCATACAACCCCAAGAAGAGAAGGACTCCTAAGTCCGTTAAGTCCAAGGCCTCAAAGAAAAGGAAAATTGATGAGTCTATTGGTGTACCTGTTCCAAGGGTACGAGCTACGAGAAATAGTATTCGTGAAGAAGAGGAAAAGATGGAAAAAGCTCTTCAAGAAAGCAATAGAATGAGAGCTGAGAAAGGGAAAGCGAAAGTAGGGGAGCCTGTTGAGGCTATTGCTGTTGATGAGATGTTGGACCTGGTCCAACAGAATGAAGAGGTTACTCCAGTGGTGGTCAAGACACCCAAGGCAAAATTGAATAAGACTTCCTCAAAGAAGTCAGCACCTATGTATGCTACCACCGTGGGTACATCTACAAGGACACGGTCCAAGGTAAAGTCGAAGAAGATAGTTCAGATTGTTGAGAAAGATAATGATCCTGATTGGAGTGGAGATGATGAGAAGGAGGTTGGAAAAGTGTCGATGGATAGAGTTTCCATGTTTGGCAAGCGACATATTTTGAAGGGAAAATTGCTGAAAGACCTGGAGGAGCCATGTATGAGGTAATTAGTGGATTTTCTAGCAGTTCAAGGCTGGAAGGACATGGTCCTTCGCTTGGAGGGCAGGCTAGTCAGAAATGAAGTAGTGGAATTCATGGGGAATGAAACTGTGATTGGAGGAAGGGTTACATCACTGGTCAGGGAGTTGAAGTCTCTTTTGATGCACAAGAACTGGGAGTCTTTCTAGACATTCCATCTAAGGGATATGATGATTATACAAGGCAGAGATGGACTTGCTTGGATGGAATGGCCTCAGCACTTACCATCACCAGCTTCTTTTGTGACAATGAAGAAGAGCCTGAGCCCAGGGCAGTGTACAAAAGTGAGATGAAGCCTGAACACAAGCTGTTCTTTGAGTTTGTGATTAAATTTCTGCTGCCAAGACAAGAGCGCAGGCACATTGCAAACTATATGGATCTAACGCTCATGGACTGTTTATATAGAGGCAAGCAGATCAATTGTCCATCTTTGATCATCCAGCTTTTGGACAGGGTGGTAAATGGCACCAAGGCCCATGCGGTTCCTTATGGATTTATACTTACTGCAGTTCTGGGTCATTTTGGAGTTCCCACAAAGAAGGCAGAAATGGCTACTGCTAAGGATTTCTTTGGGAAGGACATTTTGCTGTCATGTGATTACACTATCAGTGCCCCGGCAGATGAACCTGGTTAATCTCGGAAGCAACCGGTCAATAGCAAGGTTCGTACTCTTGTGCAAGAAAGTGAGCAAAAGGATATGGAGATCCTTCGATTGAAGACTCGCTTAGTTGAGGTAGAAGGTGAGCGTGATGCTCTCAAAGCTGAATTAGCCAAGGAGAAGGAGAAAAATGAGGATGAGTTTAGTTGTTTGTTTCAGTTTGTTTTTAGTTCTGTTGTACTCATGTTTTGATTGTATTTGTTTTAATCTGTTTTGGTGTTGATAAACCATGTTAATTAAATAAAAGCTTGGTGTTTTGACAAATGTCTCTTTTTATGATTTAGCTTACATTTTTGGTTTCTTGTGTTGATTAATCATGTATGCACCTGCAGTTGCCTAAATTAGCCATGAGTAAGAATTAATTACTAGTAAGTATCATTTTGCAACTTTTCGATGATGCCAAAAGGGGGAAGATGTTCTCTAGGTGTTTCTATTTATGAAAAATTCTTTGAAGTGATATTTATAACCTAATGAACATGGTTCTTGATGATTAATGCTCACAAAAATACAAAGTGTTGGATGCGTATACATGATAAATGCACAGAGTTTGTCACCATCAAAAAGGGGGAATTTGTTGGCCCATATCACTGAATGGGTTTTGAAGATTGACAACAGGTGTCCAGTTGAACCAGGTCCATCATAGCACACACTTCTGAATGAAG
Source organism: Nicotiana undulata (assembly GCA_005239495.1). Taxonomy (NCBI): domain Eukaryota; kingdom Viridiplantae; phylum Streptophyta; class Magnoliopsida; order Solanales; family Solanaceae; genus Nicotiana; species Nicotiana undulata. The sequence goes on from ML297545.1 coordinate 4,410, forward strand.
CAATTGGATCGCAAATCGTACAAGTCTAGGAGATATTAGTGTTTGCTAAATATCAAAGAACTAAGAGAATGTCTCCTAATACGAAAAGGTTGCAAATTGATAGAAAAGACAGAAGTTGATTTCAGCTAGGACAGGAATAGAGGAAGGAAGTTGAGTTACAATCAAACTTGTCTACCAAGGAAGAGTTGGATCAGAATTGTATCATGGACTCAACAAACGGCCTCTATAAATAATCAAAGTATTACTGCTGAAAGAAGTGACACACAAGTGCAAAAGTGAATCAAGTTCTGAAGCAAAAGTTCCAGAGGTTTTGCAAGCAGAATTATTGTGCGATACAAAGGCTACAGTTCAACTAGAAAGAACCGTTTCATTGTTTGTATCGAGTCTAGTTGATTGTAGTAGTAGTTTAAATATTGTATCTTATCAGCTTTATTAGAAGCAAATTGTAATAGGTACAAATTGATCAAGTTAGAGTTAGCTTGAATTCTCTAGAAATTAGCTAGAGGCTAGTTGATACAAAGAGGATTAGAGTTAGTCCTAGGATTACAAAAGAGTTTATTTTGTAAGTCCGTTTTGGCTCNTTCATTGTTTAGTGAAGAGTTTTGAGCAAATCCTACTGAGGAGTAGGTCGTGGTTTTTTCACCTTTTGAGCCAGGTGTTTTTCACGTAAAAATCCCTGTGTCTTTACTATTACTGCTTAATTATTCCGCAAACTATAGTAAGTAGTAGACTAAGAAGAACCAGGTTCTTCTTATTAGACAACACTCGAAAATTGGGTACTGCACAATTAACTTATAATATTTTGTAGTATTGAAGTCTAAAACATCACACTGGTTTAGCTCCAAAATTATCCTCTCTGAATCTCAGCAGTGCGGTCCGCACAAAATGCATTGCGGACCGCACTAGTCTATTGGAATGTGTTTGGACTTGTTCTTGTCACTTGTGCATGTTTCACTCCTTTTTGAGCTGGTTTTGACTATTTGTCACCTTTTTTACCAAACCCTACAAGAATGCGCAACATGTAAGCCTTTGGGACCATTTTGTATACAATTTAAACCACAACTAAAGCAAGAAGGAGTGCAAAATGTAGTATAATCCTTAGTTATCAACTCCCCCAAACTTAAGCATTTGCTTGTCCTCAAGCAAACAAAATAAGCCCCACCTCTTAAGAATAACTCAAAGAAAATTCATTTGTCCTAAGGTAACCTCTTCTAGCATCAATTGGGACTAACAATTGCCCTCAATACAAATGTATCATTAATAACATTTGACCTTTGAAATATCATGGATCTAGAGTGACAAAAGAGCATCAAGAGTTGACTCGACCCATCAAGGAAACTCTTTCTACTACTTTGGTCATTGTGGAACCCGAACTCATACTCCTCAACTCTCCCTAAGCAATCCTCACTTTTAGATTGTAGCACTCAGAACGAGGATAATGGAAACATGCTCATCTCTCTCAAGGAAAGGTCTCAAGTGCGGATCTAAGTACCATAAGTTTGCCCTCTATGTAAGTCACCACTAATGTAAGCTTCATTCAACTCAAGAACATATAGGACTTTTGTGGAGACATAGTGAAGGCTTTTGGTTCAAGGTAGGGAATATTTGGTCTAGGTGGGTTTTATCTTCCCTTAGGCACTTCATTTGTTTCACTTTTGCGCACATTATCTTGACTTTTTGAGTCCTTAAGCTCTTTCTGAGGGGTTAGAGAGACATACTGTCACTCCTCCTTGTTAATTTCAAACATTTTTCTCCTTTCTAAACATTTCACACCCTTAATCTCTTTTCTTTCATTGATTCCCTTTATTTCTTCTAAATTGTTCATTTTTGATTTTTTTTCTTTCTTTTTCATTGCCTTTCATTTTCTTCATTTTTTGTACCTTCTTTTTCACTTTGTTGCATTCCTCGTCTCTCCCCCAAACTTATGCTTTCGCCTTGTGCTAAGGAAAGAAAAGGTGCCAAGAGAGGGTTAGAACGGGTAAAGGCTTGTATCATGGTTTCTTGAAAGAAAAAGGTCTAAGGCTCAAAAGGGTTGACTAGGGATATTGTCATTAGTAGGCTATGGAAATGTTCAAGTCATTATTCGGATCAAGGAGAGACTATAATCACATCTCAAGTCAAACTACGCTTAGGATTTCTCCTAGACAAACATTCAGGGCAAGTTTTAGAGTAATGGAACGGGACTTGAACTTGCGATTAAACTTCTCACCACACAAGCTATGAGATTGCTAAAGAAACAGAGTCGGGGGACCACAACGACCTTAGCTAAGATTTGAGCAACACAATGGTCCCGAAAAACCACTTGATGATTATCGGTCAACACAAGAGTCTCAAGGTCACTACTTTCACCATCCTATACACAACAATTTGTCTTTGACCATAGGATCAAAGGCAAATGTGTTAGGCCCAAGTGAAATTTTGCTTGAGGCACCCTTACTCACTAGCTTCTATTTACACAAAAAGCAAAAATAAAAACAGACTCAAACCCTTAAGAAGGTTGTCATGCCATCCATCATCGGGAAGAGCCACCCGGTTCACACAACTTCCACCGTTGGAAAGAACCGTGGCATTAAAAAAACCAAAGGCTTATTGCACGCAAAATTCAAAACAAGAAGCTACGAAAATAAAATAAGAAGCTATGAAAGAAAACATGCGGAAAGTGAAATGCGGAAAGTAGAATGAATATATACAAGAGGGGAATGAATCGAATATACATAGGGGGAGTGAATATATACATTAGAAGGGAACTTTATATACAGACCAAAAGTGCAAAAATACGAAAAGTACTTGAATTGTAAGATTATGTACATACCCAAAACAAAAATAAAGCATAATAAAAATGAAATAGTATCGAATATATACATTCATCCAAATCCAAATAGGGTTACCCCCTCAAATGAAAGCTAGCATTGTCCCCAATGCTAACTAAACAAAAATAGCTCAAAAATAAAAAAGAAGAGAGTAAAGAGAAACTCCCTAATGGCCCTCTATCTGCATAGGATCCTGAGTATGGGTCCCTGGGTCTGTGGCCTGCTCAGGAACCTGTGAACAGATCCCAGCAACCTGTGTCTCCTTTGGGACCTAGGACTGTGTCAGACTCTGGGGCTGCTCCTGTGCTGGCATCTGGGGCTGGGTAGAGGGATCTCTCTGCGGGTCCGCTAACTCAATGACAACATCAACAGTGCGGGGCATCATCCTCTTCCGCTTTGGTGGCCTCTCTAATTCGGGCTCTGACTCAGTCTGGGCAACTAGGTCATGCAGTAACAGGTCCAATGGCAAGTGGTCCGCCTTCATCTTATCCACGTCCTCCCTCAACTTCTTCACTAACTCCTTGGAGGCATGAGTTTTCCTCAGTTTCTTTGTCTCCTTTGCAAGATCCTTCAGTGCCTTCCCATTAGTGCCAACAACGTCCAGAATCAACTTTTGATTCTCTAGGATTTTCTTCTGATTGTCTAGAAGCTCCTTGAGAGTGTCCTCCACGGACTGTGGGACCTGTGGCGGAGGAGGTGCACATTGGGATGCCACCGACGTAGAAAGGACAGACAACTTAGAAGTAGCTGCCTACATCCAGTTGTTGATACTGGCTAGGGTCTGGCTCATTCGGTGGGCAATTAGTGGGTATGCAACAGATGAGGGAATGGCTGGGGCTGCTGAAGTGGAAGGTCATGGAGCAATGTCCGGGGTGGCTGAGGTGGGCTGAGTAGGTGCCACTACTACCACAAGCTCTTCAGACTGGCCAGTGGAAACAATGAGAGCAATGGATTTGCCTTAGAAGTTCTTGCTTTTGGGTTTGTCATCACCCTGTAGGCTATATCAGGAGAAAGGATCTCTAGGCTTTACCTTCACATCAAACTTCCTACCCTCTACCCCTTGATCCTCAAAATGCATAATCAAGAAATTTGGGAAGGGATAGGATCTATCACCTTCGTTGACCACCCTGGTAATCACCCTAGACATCACATTCCCGACGTTGATCGGGAACCCTGCCATTATCGAGGCCACAAGTACAGCCGACTAAGAGGAAGGGAGTTTTTGTGAGTAGTGGGGTCTAGACTGCTACACACAAATGTCTCCCACCCTTTTGCTTCAAAGTTCAGGGTGCGCCTCAGAATTTTTACCCCTGCTTGTATCCATTCTGGAGTGGTGCCCGGGATTGCCAAATGCTCGGCTAGCCATGGACGGACATCCTCCCCTAAGTTTAACTTTTCCAAGTACAGTGTCTCATCCTCCTTATCTAAGTCAAGGTAACCATTGATAGATTTTCCATCGAACATCACGGTCATATTTCGCACCTTAGTCACTTTGGAGTCTCTTTTTACATAAGCAACGTTGGTGTAGAACTCCTTGACTAGGTGCTCATTAGCCTCCACCACTTGGCATTTGAAGTAGTCCCAGCCTTTTCTTTCTTTGAACTATTTCAACACATTTGGGTTGTGAGGAAGAAGATCCCTTGTGATAAACTTTCGCTCCAGGATCAACTTCCTCTCTGGCCACCATTCTCTGAATATGCGAAAGGCCAGTTCACTCACAAACTGATCCTGCCAAGCTTCTGGTTTTCTTGTTCTTTCTACTCCCCCCACTTGGGGTTCACCCCCTTGTTTTTCTTCTTCGGAGTGCTCACCGGATAATGAAGCTGTAGGTGAGGTAGAATATTCATGGGCACTCCTCTCAGCTGAGCCCTCAGAAGATCTTTGTGCTGATGCTTGGGCAAGAGGGGAGTCTGGAGGTGTATTCGTCAGTCTGAACCTCTCCGGAAAGTCAGGGACAAACTCCGGTACAGACCCTGAATCGGATGCTTTCCCGGAGGGCGCATACTCACTTCCCGACTGAGAAGCAACTCTATCCAAAGCTCTGATTGTCTTTCTTGTCTCTTTGATACTTTTCCAAACTTGGGGAATTAGTTTAATCATTCCTTTTCCTCTTCCCCGAGAGGACTCTCCCTTGCCGGGTTGTTTTCTACCTCTGCCCCTTGATTGAACCATTTTCTGCAAGTGAAATTCAGTTAAGCTTGTTAGTATCAAAGCAGTAGAAGAATCAATGAAGAATAATGTTGCAGACAATTGAGGATGACTTGCAGAATATGCAAACAGCGCACCGCACAAAATGGTATTGCGGTCCGCACTAAAGCACCGCGGACCGCACAAAATGCACCGCGGTCCGCACTGGGTGGGGTTCAGAATACCTACTCTCTGAAGTTGGTTACCGCGGACCACACAAAATGAATAGCGGTCCGCATTAAGCCACCGCAGACCACAATTGCGGTCCGCGGTCCTCAACTGAAGCTATTATGAAGATTAAGCACCGCGGTCCACACAAATCCATCGTGGACCGCCCAAATTCCAACCTAGGGTTTCACCTTTTCAGCTTAATTTAAGTCTAAATTCACATAGTATTGATATCCTAGGTATTTAATCAGTGTACTTAACTAAGTTAGGCCTAATTTAAGCACTATTAAACAAACCGTACACATGAGTAAGGGACTATGGAAGAAAAAGAGGAAAAAGAAGAAGAAAAACAACTAATTAATCAAGAAAATAACAAAATTAAAAAGTTAAGAAAACAAAATTTAACTTACTAGATGTAGGATGAAGCGTAGATGAATGAGATGAAGCAGTTGTAATGAAGAAAGGTGATGAACAATACACTTTTTACTATTGAGAGTTGAAAGAGCGAAAAGTGTAAAATGAGGGCCTCAGGCCCTATTTATAGAAAATGGTATGGGACCCACTTCACTTACCCCATCGCGGATCGCAAAAAATGAGCGCGGTCCGCCGTACTCAGCTTTACTGGGAGACTAGGCAGATGTCCACTGCGGACTGCACAAAATGCCATGCGGCCGCAGTGGTCCACCTCGGACCACACAAAATTGCAGTGCGACCACGGTGGCAACTTCAGAGAGCCCTTTTCTTGTTAAATGTCTCACACAAAATTGCATTGCGGCCGCAATGCAAACTTCAGAGAGCTCATTTTTCCCAACTTAGTCCTGTGCACTGCATCAAAATAATCCTACAACATCCCACAACCAGTTAATCACAAAGAAACTCCTACACTACAAAGAAAATCAAAGAAAAACAAAAAGAAAGACACATGGGTTGCCTCCCAAGAAGGGCCCGATTTAACGTCGTGCCACGATGCAGGTTACCCTCAATTCACTTAAGATGGAGAAGTGCCACCACGTGGCTGTCATCAATCTTGCCCAGGTAGTGCTTGACCGTGTGACCATTAACTCTGAAAATCTCCCCACTTTTGTTCTTTAGATCAAGTGCTCCAAACGGAGTCACAAACACCACTTCAACATTTTGACTTAAGCTTTCCCGGAAATAGACGTAACCGGGAGTTGAATAAGAGAACCAGATCACCCACTTTAGAAACATAGTCAACCGCCACGAGAATGTATGTGTTCCCACAAGAGCTAACAAACGGGCCCATAAAATCGATACCCCATACATAAAAAATATCCACTTCGAGAATGGTATTGAGAGGCATCTCATCTTTCTTCGAAATTCCCCCTGCTCTCTGACATTCGTCATATCTCTTGACTAAGTCACTAGCATCCTTGTACAAAGTGGGCCAAAAGAAACCACAACTTAACACCTTTGAAGCAGTCCTTGCCCCTCCATGATGACCACTATAAGGTGAGGAGTGGCATGACTCAAGAATCGACCTTTGCTCTTCTTCGGGTACACATCGCCGGATGACACCGTCATTGCAAATCTTGAATAAGTACGGTTAATACCAATAGAAATCCATGCTATCCCTCCTAAGTTTCTTCCTTTGGTTGGAAGAGAGCTCAAGAGGAACAACACCGGTGACAATATAGTTGGCAATGTCGCGAACCATGGCATTTCTTGCATTGACACAGAAAGAAGTTGTTCATCCGGGAAGCTATCATCAATTTCAAGACCATCACTAGGTCGACTTTGCTCCTCCAATCGGGAGAGATGGTCGGCAACTTGGTTCTCACTCCCCTTTCTATCAATTATCTCCAAGTCGAACTCTTGAAGCAACAACACCCACCGCATGAGTCTCGCCTTGGAGTCCTTTTTCGTCATGAGATACGGAGTGCCGCATGGTCGGTGTGAACTATGACCTTGGCACCCATAAGATAAGGACGAAATTTCTCCATTGCAAAGACTATATCCAATAACTCTTTCTTGGTGACGGTGTAGTTCATTTGGGCCGAGTTCATTGTTTTGCTAGCATAATAGATGGGGTGAAAGATCTTGTTCATCCTTTGGCCCAAAACCTCCCCCACAACCACATCACTAGAGTCACACATTAGCTCAAAAGGAGAGCTCCAATCCGGCACGGTGATAATTGGCGTGGTGGTTAGCTTGTGCTTCAACAATTCAAATGCACTCATGCAATTCTCATCAAAGTTGAACTTGGCATCTTTTTCTAACAATTTGCAAAGAGGATTGACCACCTTCGAGAAGTCCTTAATGAAAGCTCGGTAGAACCCGACATGCCCAAGAAAGCTCCAGACTCCCTTTACCGAGGTCGGGGGAGGCAATTTGGAAATGACCTCGATTTTAGCTTTATCAACTTCAATTCCATGTCTTGAGATTTTGTGGCCCACAACTATCCCTTCTTCAACCATAAAGTGGAATTTTTCCCAGTTGAGCACTAGGTTGGTCTCTTCACAACGGGCAAGGACTTTGTCAAGATTGCTCAAACACTCATCAAAAGAGTACCCAACCACGCTGAAATCATCCATAAATACCTATAGAAAGTCTTCAACCATGTCAGTAAAGATTGTCATCATGCACCGCTAAAATGTAGCGGGTGCATTGCAAAGTCCAAAAGGCATCCTGGAGAAAGCAAATGTACCATAAGGGCACGTGAATGTTGTCTTTTCTTGGTCCCCCGGGGAAATCAAGATTTGGTTATAGCCTGAATACCCGTCCAAGAAGCAATAGAAAGCCCTGCCCGCAAGCCTGTCAAGCATTTGGTCAAAGAAAGGCAAGGGGAAATGATCCTTGCGAGTCACTTTGTTCAATTTGCGGTAGTCAATGCATACCCGCCAACCTGTGACTGTTCTTGTTGGAATAAGTTCATTTTTGTCATTTTGGACCAGGGTCATACCACCTTTTTTTTGGAACACATTGGACCGAAGAAGTCCAAGCACTATCAGAGATTGGGTAGACGACCCATGTATCAAGCCACTTGATTATTTCTTTCTTTACAACTTCTTGCATTGATTCATTTAGCCTCCGTTGATGTTCTACGGAAGGCTTTGCTCCATCCTCGAGCATGATTTTGTGCATAAAAAATGTGGGGCTTATTCCCCGGATATCAGCAAGTGTCCACCCTATGGCCTTCTTCCTCCTTTGTAACACTTTGAGAGTAGAGTCTACCTGCACTTTGGTTAGACAAGATGAAAGTATAACAGGTAAAGTACGGGAAGGACCAAGAAATTCATACCTGAGGTGAGGTGGAAGTGTCTTCAACTCCAAGATAGGTGGCTCTTCAATTGAAGGCTTTGTCGGAGGAGTTTTCCGATTCTCCAAGTCCAAGGATAACTTTCGAGGACCGTATGAATAAGAACCCATGCCTTATAGAGCATTGGTACTCTCGATCAATCCATCTACCACAATATCATCATGGTTCAACAAAGACGCCTCCACGAGATCTTTAACATTTATCATTGCGCTTGTTTCATCAATAATGACCTCGGTGAAAAGGTCCATGAAAGAACATATTTATGTGCTATTGGGTTACTTCATTGATTTGCAAATGTGGAACACGACCTTTTCATTGCCCACCCTGAAGGTGAGCTCACTGGTCTCCACGTCAACTAAGGCATTTCCTGTTGCAAGGAAGGGCCTTCCCAAGATGATAGGAACTTCATAATCCACCTCACAATCCAAGATAACAAAATCCGCGGGCAAAATGAATTTGTCCACCCGCACCAACACATCATCAATGATTCCTATTGGCCGCTTCATAGACCGATCCGCCATTTGGAGACACATGGAAGTAGCCCTAGGTTGACCTATCCCCAAAGTTTTGAACACCTAATATGTCATCAAGTTTATGCTAGTTCCAAGGTCACACAATGCCTTAGCGATATCCGCACTCCCAATTGTACAAGGAATGGTAAATGCCCAGGGTTTTCAAGCTTGGGTGTCATTGAATGCATTATGGAACTCACTTGGTGAGTCATATTTATAGTTTCGCACTCCATTGACCTTTTCTTTGTGACCAAGTCCTTCATGAACTTGGCATACCCGACATTTTCTCTAAAGCTTCAACCAAAGGGACATTGATGGAAAGCCTCTTCATCATGTCGATGAATTTCTTGAATTGATTCTCTTGCTTTTGCTTTGCCAACCTTTGAGGGTATGGAGGAGGAGGATTAGGTAATGGTGCCTTGGCTTTTGGGACCACCGGTTCTGGCATATCAATCACGTGTTCCCTAGACGGGTTCACGTCCCTTTGCAAATCCTCTCCTTGGTCATGAATATCAATTCTCACCTCACTAGTTGTTGGCTCTTCCACCATGTGCTCAACTTCCATCGGAACCTCATCATTTGGCAATTCATCATCATTATCAACCACTCTCTTTTTCCTAGAAGAAATCGCCTCACCGCCTCTTCCACTTCTTGTGGTCACCGCTATGGCATGACCGGTATTGTTGTTGTTCCCACCCTTAAGGTTCACCACCGTATCACTTGGTAGTGCTCCCTTTGGGCATGTGTTCAAGGCTTGAGAAATTTGCCCCATTTTCACTTCAAGGTTTCTAGTGGAGGTGTTGTGGGAGGCCAATTGAGCATCAGAATCCGCATTGCGCTCCATCATTTGCTTGAACATTTGTTCAATTCTTCCCATGTCATTGCTAGAGGAGCTTTGGCATTGAGATTGGTGTGGGGGTGGATTGCTTGGTTGTTGGTACATCGGGGGCCTTTGAAATCCCGACCCCCGGTTACCATTACCACTCCAATTGGTGTTATTATTGCTCTCACTCCAATTATTATCATTATTGCCTCCCCATTGTTGGTTGTTGTTGTTCCCCCAATTACGTGAATTGTTGTTATTGTTCCAATTGCGTTGACTTTGATTGCTCCAACTTTGATTGTTGCTTTGATTGTTCCCTTGTCCTTGATAATTATTAGCATACATGACATCCTCATCTTGATCATCATATGACTCTTCTTGACTATACCCACTTGATCCTTGGTCACCTTGAACATTTTTGTTTTGCATTGGATTTCCCCGAGGTCTTCTCTTGTTCACGATAACATTCACCCCCTCCATGTCATTTACTTGCTTAGGCCCTTGTAATTGTTGAAGTTGTGCCTTGGAAAGTTGATTCATAGTGGCAGTGAGCTCGGCAATTGCTTGCCCATGTTCTTGAAGTTCTTTATGAAGACCATTAACACCTGAATCACCCTGAGGCACATTTGCTCAACTTTGCCATGCTGACGAAGTGTCAGCCATTTCATCTAAGACCTCACATGACTCATTTTATGGTAGCTTCATGAAGTTGCCCCCATCCAATTGATTGACCACACACTGATTGGTGGTATTTATGCCTCGGTAAAAGGTCTGATGTATCATGGCCTCAGTCATGTCATTGTTTGGACACTCCTTTACCATGGTCCAGTAGCGCTCCCAAATCTCATGCAAAGGCTCATTTGGCTCTTGTTTGAAAGCCAATATTTGATCTCTAAACGCTTCAATGTGACTGGGAGAGAAAAAGTTTTGCAATGAACTTGTCTGCTAGCTCGTCCCATGTAGATATGGAGTGGTTAGGAAGTCTCTCGAGCCAATCAAGTGCCTTCCCTATAAGAGAGAAGGGAAACAACCGAAGCCTCAAGGCATCTTCTGAGACATTCGTCTGCTTACTTCCCCAGCATGTATCTACGAAGCCCTTCAGATGCTTGTAAGCATTTTGGTGGGCGGCTTTGGTGAAATAGCCCCGCTGCTCCAAAAGTGTCAGCATCACATTTGTTATTTGAAAATTTCCCGCCCGAATTCTAGGCGGGACAATAGCACTGGCGTACTCCTCGTTTGGAAGGACCCGAGGGGCAGCTCTGGGAGGTGGAGGCGGGGGAGGGTCTGGAATGTCCTCATTAATATTGTCCTGTCGGCCCTGTCTGGGAGGTGGTACTTGGTTTATTTCATTTTCTTGGTTGTCATATACCTCCTCCCACAGAATGATGTTTCCCAAAGGATCCGCCATTAGAACCTTAATTGATTTAACACACACGTTAACAGAAAAAGGAAAGAAAAACACTTAACACCACTATTCACGTAGATAATCAACACCGTATAACTCCTCGGCAACGGCGCCAAAAAGTGATCGACGCTCACCTACACCACTAGAGAGTAGCAAGGTGAGGGTCGATGCAGCTGTTACCCGAACGGGTCGGGACCGAATCTACAAGGAGTTACGATTGTGGGAGTTGAGTTCCTAAGTGATCTAGTGGTGCATTGTGCTTTTAATTGCACTTCTCATAAATTTGGTTTGATACTTGAACTATGGTTTAAACTAATTGAATTTGCTAATTAACTAACTAATGTCTTTTTGAGTATTTTCTTAATAGATGGAAAGGACTAGGGATATGACTTTCTTCTAGGTGAATACTTAACGGGATCTAAAACCTAAGGCAAAGACGTTCTGTTGGGGATTCTGATATAGTCAATGCATGGAACTACTCACTCTATACCTCTTGGTAGCTCGAGTGACTTTGCCCTAATTGACTCTCTCGAGACCAATTGGGTGTCAAATTTGTGCAAGCAATTTAGGCTCAAGTAGGGTATTACTATCCCTAGATTTAACCCATTAATTGGGACTATCAATCTCTTGGTTACATCCCAATTCCTTGTTGGACTGATGTCACGACCCGAAATCCCACCTTCGGGCCATGACTGCGTCTAACGTTGAACCCGCTAGACAAGCCAACGTTTGAACTAAATAAAACTCATTAACAACTAAAGCGAACAAGATAACTAAGGCATCGATGGCCCACAATATGAAGGTTAACAAATTACCAAAAATAATATAGCAACTTCGAAATAAAACACATATACAAAAACCCAGAACTGGTGTCACATACTCACGAATTGTCTAAGAGATTACTAAAAACAAAGGTCTGAAAATAAGTACATATGACTGTCTTTGAACTATAAGATAAGACAGAGCTGAAAGTGAAGGGTAGAAGGTGACGCCAAGGCCCACGAACGTCTGCGGGTCTACCTCGATGTCTCCTGTACGAACTGATGGAATGCTCCGACCGTCAGTGACCACCGGGTCTGGCTGCGTAGTCTGCACAACATAAGAAGTGCAGGTGTAGCATCAGTACAACCGACCCCATGTACTGAGTAAGTTCCGAGCCTTACCTCGGCAAAGTAGTGACGAGGCTAGGACCGACAACAATATATGTACTTGTGCAGTTCTATATAATAACAGGAGAATATCGACGGAAGTAAGCAAGTAAGACAGATACGGGGAGAACATGCTGGGGGTAAAAGGGGAAACAAAATGCTAGCACGGTAGAACAGGGTAATAACTGAAATGTAAAAGTAAAAGCAGGAATTTAACTTCTCAACAGATAATGAACAGCAAAAGGAACGGCATGTCCTCTCGTGCATAACCTCACAATTACTCGGCACGGAATGTCCCCTCGTGCGTAAATAGTAACACTTGGCACGGAATGTCCCCTCGTGCGTAAATAGTAACACTCGGCACGGAATGTCCCCTCGTGCAATAAATAATCAACGATCAACACGGCATGTACCCTCGTGTGATAAATAATAAACAATCAGCATGACATGTCCCCTCGTGCGATAAATAATAAACGATCAACACTACATGTACCCTCGTGTGATAAATAATAAACAATCAGCATGACATGTCCCCTCGTGCGATAAATAATAAACGATTAACACGGTATGTCCCCTCGTGTGATAAATAACAAACGATCAGCACGACATGTCCCCTTGTGCGATAAATAATAAACGATCAACACGACATGTACCCTCGTGTGATAAATAACATACAATCAGCACAGCATGTCCCCTCGTGCGATAAATAATAGAAAGGCAACAATATAACACAAAAATCAACAATAAGAAGTCTCAAGTGTATGGAAATACTCAATAAAATTCTATCGTCCCGGCAAGGAGAAATCATCAATTAATAACTCAACAAACACCCGACAAGGGTCTCAGCTATAACCAACCTCGTATCAGAAATACAGTTTCAACAGTAAGAGCCTCAACTCAAACAAATGACACAATAACTCCCCACGTCATGAAACAACATCAAGGTATCACTTCTAAATCACCAATTACTCATAGTACAGAGAATATTAAGAACACAGTACGATTCATCACAATTGACTTACGGGCATGCTTGACCGCAACATATAGGCCCTCGTCACCCCGCCTATACGTTGGACATGAATTACACATAGCAAATAAGACTTTATACCTAATCCCTCAAGCTAAGGTTAGGCCACACACTTACCTCGGCTAAAAAATGCAAGTCAAGCCTTAATCACAGCCTTTCCTTTAGAATCCGACTCCGGAACGGTATTATCTAGACATAATCAACCCAAGTATATCAATAATGGCTCAATAAATCAAACCCATAGCCTAATTATTTATTTCAAAGCATTCTTCCTAAGATTCCAAAATTTGACCCCGGG
>ML297545.1:18121-79385 GCA_005239495.1 Nicotiana undulata
CCCTAATTCCTACTTTGATTCCATGTTTTTAGCCCTAGATTCTAGTGATTGATGAAGGAAAATGGTAGAGATTAGAGTTAGGATCACTTACCCAAGTGGCTATGGAAGAAAACTCGCTTGAGGATCGCCTATGGGGTCTTGGAGAGGAAGAAGATGGTGAAAAAGTGATAATCCCGTAATAGTATTCTGTTTTTGACTTAAGGAATTAACTGGGCGATTTTCTTCATCGCGATCGCAAGAAGAGGGCTGTGATCGCGGAGAGTCTGGTCCTAACTCACTGCGATCGCAGAAGAGGAGTCGCGATCGTGGAGCATAGCTTAGCTGACCCTATGCGATCGCAGGAAGAGGTTTGCGATCGCGGAACACTGGGACATCGCACAATGCGATCGCGGGTCGAAGGAATGTGATCGCGGAAGGGACCTGGACAGACCTTTGTGATCGTGGAGCAAGGGCTGCGATCGCAGAGAAGAACACACCAGACACCAGAAACCTGCAACATCACACCAGATTTTTGACTCTTTAACACCCCGTTAGCTACCCGAAACTCACCCGAGCCCTCGGGTCTCAAAACCAAAAACACACACGACTCCCAAAACATCTTACGAACTTATTCAAGCTTTTAAATCATCAAAATATCATCAAATTAATCGAATTAAACCTCGAAACTCTTAGAATTTTCTCACACTTCATAAGCTTCTAAATTTCCCATTTTTAATCCAAATCACGTCGTTTCAAGTCTGTTTCACACCAAATTTCACAGATAAGACAAATAACATATAATAAACCTGTTCCGGGCTCCGGAACCTTAATACGGGCCCGGTAACACGGTTTTCACTTAATAATTCATTTTCAAATTCCTTTATTATTTCCAGAAAACAATTTCCTTTAAAAATTTATTTCTCGGGCTTGGGACCTCGGAATTCGAATCCGGGCATACGCCCAAGTCCCATATTTTCCTACGGACCCTCCGGGACCGTCACATCATGGGTCCGGGTCCGTTTACCAAAAATATTGACCAAAGCCAACTTTATTCATTTAATTCTCATAAATTCTATTTTTCATCCAATTTCAATATAAAGACTTCCCGGCTACACGCTCGGGCTGCGCACGCATATCAAGGTGAGATTAACGGAGGCTTTGGGAGCCTCGAAACACAGATTTTGCTAGGATTACTTAGGATGACCTTTTGGGTCATCAAAACTGATTTTCCTAGACTCAAGTTCTCTTTCTCAAGAAGAACCCAGGTCAAATAGGCACCAATTAGTGTTTGCAACCACTAATTTAACATGGAAAACACAAATCAGTCCAAATATCAACTACCCATAAACATCTAAGTCTCAAATTGAAGGAACCATCAAATAACCACACTAGGGTTGAGCCACAAACCTAGCTAATGGGTCTAGCTACTCATGATAAGAGAAGAAATCAGAGAAATAGATGAAGAATAACCCATATAATTTAATTGCAAACTAAAATTTAAAGATTCAATGTTAAAACACTTCTAAAATTACTCAAAGTAGCGTAACAATATCGTTCACGAGCTCCCTCTTACTCTGAAGTATTAAAGCTCACCTAAAAGTGAGAAAAGAAACTATTTATACTAGGCCGAATTTTTTGGACAAAAATACCCATGCAGGGTCACTGCGGACCGCACAAAATGGAGTGCGGCCGCGTTGAGGCTTCTAGGCTTGAAATCTGGTTCTCTGAACTTGGACACCGCATTCTGCATAAAATGCACCGCGACTGCGGTGTCTACTGTTGCGGTCGCACAAAATGGAGTGCGAACCGCACTGGTCTTCAGGCCTTCAAAATCAATTCTCTAAATCTCCTTCCTGTGGTCCGCACAAAATAGCTTTGCGGCCGCACTGCTTAAGCTTCCCAGATTTTCACCTCTCTGAATCTCAGTAGTGCGGTCCGCACAAAATGGATTGCGGACCGCACTGGTTACGCTCCAAAATTAGCCTCTCTGAATCTCAGTAGTGCGGTCCGCACAAAATGCATTACAGACCGCACTGGTCTATTGGACTGTGTTTGGACTTGTTCTTGGCACTTGTGCATGTTTCACTCCTTTTTGAGTTGGTTTTGACTATTTTTTACCTTTTAGATCAAACCCTGCAAACAAGCGCAACATGTAAGCCTTTGGGACCATTTTGTATACAATTTAAACCAAAACTAAAGCAAGAAGGATTGTAAAATGTAGTATAATCCTTAGTTATCAAAGATCAAGGACTCAAATCATTTCTTGTCATTACTCTCCAAAAAATAAGGGGACTATCTTTTGTATGGTTAATCGAGACCGGGGCGGTAGGCCAAGGTTCGACCCCATGTCATATCGGACCATGACACAAAGTTAGATTGCCAAGCTCGTGATTCAGGGACCGATCGAGATCGATATCAGCCGAGATCGAGACGGAGCAGGATAGAGATCAAGCGAGATCGAGGGAAGCCTGCTGAGTTGAATAACGGAAAGCCAAGATATCCGCAATCGGGCAAAGATCGTGGCGGAAACCTCGGCACGTATCAAGTCAAGACCGGTTAATTAGCCAATCATGGAATTTCCTACTGTATTTAGAATTATACCATAAGTAGAAATTCTCTACTATATAGGGGAGGGGTCTAATCATTTGTAAGCAGATGATATTAACACTACTAAAATAAATATACTACATTTTCTCTTAAGCTTTCAATACTCTGTTGCTCAGTTCATATTTTCAATAGCATATTCATTTGGTTCGAGGGTTAGCTCGAGGGCCAAATGCGCACATCACTTTGGTTTGATTTGCTTTTATTTACAGTCAATTTCTAATATCAATTTAAACATTCTCTCAGTTTGTGCCAAGTGAAATCACATATCCTTAAAACCACTTATAAATTTTATTGTTATCCGTTTTAAGGGTAAACAATGTCATTTGCTACATCATTAAGGATTATACACGAATTATAATAAGAGAACTATAAAAATAACACCATAATAAGAAATTTCTTTTAGTATATTTCGAGAAGGAGATGACATCTGCAAAGTGCAAAGATAGAATTTCTAATATGACTTACCATGTTATTAGACTAGTAATTAATCTTCTTGGGAAAATTATCATAATTACTTATGGATTTATGAAATATTTCATAATCTATAACTAATATTAGAATAACATATTCTACCTCAAATGTATAAAGATATTATCTAAAAATATATCATATAATTAGCCCCCTAAAATTTCTCCATTTTCTTAATTATTGATGACCACAATAACACTATTTCATAACCGCATTGATATATCATAAACATTTTCTCTCTATCTATGCGAAGTTAATCAATCAAATTAGGAGAACCCAAAATTTTAGAATACTTTGAAGGAATCCTTCCAAAGAAAACCCCAAAGAAAATATACAATAAGATACATACATATATATATATATATACATATACATATATATATATATATATATATAGACTTCAATCAAAAGCTGCTTCATGCCTCTTCTCCAACTAGAAGGGCCAACCTCTTCACGAGGAGTTGTAGCAGGTGCGGTAAAAGAAGCAACAACGAATGGGGTAGTACAAGAGATGAAAGGATTAACAACAAGAGCCATCGAGTTCATTGGAAGAGCAACAAGGGGTGGCGCTTTAGAAATAGGGCCAAAATCTTCTTCACCCTCAAATCCTTGAGCGAAGAGTCTGTCAATAAGATTTGAGGGGGGATTACAAGAAAGAAATATATCTCCATCTTCTGAGATGTCCAAAGAGACATTCTCAGGTTCATCAACAAGTTTGAAAGGCACGGGGCCTAAAGGCAGGTCTTTGGGAACAATGGCTTCATCATCTAAAACCATACGCCTCCTAACTCGTGGCTTCCTTATCAGAGAGACATCATCATCATCATCATCATCATCATCATCATCATCATCTTCTTCTTCTTCTTCTTCTTCTTCTTCTTCTTCTTCTTCTTCTTCCTCTTCTTCCTTCTTCTTCTTCCTCTTGTTCTTCTTCCTCTTCTTCTTCTTCTTCTTCTTCTTCTTCTTATTCTTCTTCTTCTTCTTCTTCTTCTTCTTCTTCTTCAGAGGCATGGGTTTCATTGTTCTTCCTCTTTGAAGAAGACACTCTCAAAATCTACTCTTGGGTTGTACTAATATAAAGTCTAGTAGCGGGAACAGAGGCGGGACAAATACCACGAACAACAAAACTTGAGAATAACGAAAAAGGGCCAGAGTAAGAAAAGTTATAGTAAAAAAAAGAAGAAAAGGGTACAGAAAGGAAAAATACCATGGGCTTTCAATTTTCACCCGAACTTCTGAGAAAGAAATTTCGATGATCTTTGTTCCATAGGGGAAGCAGTCAACATCTTTTCTACCCAATCACGAAAGTTGGGAAGTTCACCAAACACTTCCATGATTGCTGAAAGGAATGGAAGAAATGATTGAAGAAATCAAAATTATAAGAGGAAAGAAAAGAAAAGAAAGTGACAGAAGGAAATACTCACGTGCAAATTTCACTTCTCAGGGAAAACATATTTTCATCACCCACCAAATCATAAGCGGGAATAGCTATGAACTGATATACATGCCACAATCACGGTCATCTTCAAGACTGACTAAAACTCTCTTGCTTCACACCACAAGAGGAAATACACCTTCGCGAGCTTCGGGGTATACATATGAAGTAAGTGCTTAAAAGTAAAAGGGGATGAAATCAAGTTTGATAAATAATGAACGCAAGCTACTCCACATTATCAGGCTTTTTTTACCAAGACACACATTGAAGTAACGATAAAACTCAATGATCACTTTGTCAATAGGTGGCTTGAATCCTAAGGTTAAAGAATATGTGTAAGCAAACGAATAACCTTCAAGATAAGAGGTTATTCATATCAGCACTAGGAACTACAATAGGAAAATTAGACTTCCAGTGGCATTCACGACGAACTAGAGGAAGAAGGCCAGCGATGATTAAAGTAGGGTAACGTTTGGCGGGATTAAGTGTTAAATAGAAGAAACTTGTTTTCTCAGTGCTTCACAGTATGATTTGAAAGAGAAATCTTGAGGAAGAATTTCAGAAACAATAGGCTCTTGTATCCGTTCGTTATGGTCCTTACTCCTAGAGGAAGATCTAGGGGTTGATCGACTTCTAGATTTGGAAGAAGAAGGGTTTGAAATATTCTTTCGGGAAGGACTAGAGCTGCGACTTGTAAAGAACCTAGGCACTGGAGCCCACCACCTATCCTACTCCTAACTGAGGCAGAAGAAGGGGGAAGCTCATCAACAATGACTGTTTTACGAGGTCAAATGATAAAGAGGGGTACGAAGAACTAGAAGTCATTTTTAATGGTGAAAGCACGAAGAAAGGGAAAAGGTTGCAGCAGAAGTTTGAGTATGAATGCAAGAAAGAAGAAGAAATTTTTGAGTGGTATGTGTTGATACCCAATTTTTTCCAAAATATTTTAAAATTGCATATATACCTTCAAAATCATGCATTAGTAGCAACTGGTATTTTTCCATAATTTTTCTACATTTTTATTAATTTGTCCCGTATTTTATTTTCAATAGATAATTATAAAATTGCATCACAAATAACTTCCAAAGCATTTCTTGACTTAATTTATTATTTATGGTCCTATTAAGATCAAATTATTTCATAATTATCCAAATGTGCATCGTTTGGCTATAATTCCAATAACTTTGTAATTATAGACCAAGCATATAATTTTATACTATTTTTCACCAGAAATTAGTTATTTGTATTTTAAATACTAAATAATCATCTAAAACTATTTTTTGTGCATTCATTTTTTGTAATTACTAGCTATTTTATAAATTATTTTAACTAATTTGAACTGGGTATTTAACAAATAGCATATTCTATTTCAATTTTAGCCTAATTAGACCAGCCCAAACACCCAAGTATAATTAGCCCAATACCACCAGCCCAATCCACTAAATTACATAACCCATATCTGATTAAATCTTGGCCGTTGATCAAAATTGATCAACGACTCAAATTCGCCCTTACCTAATTTAACCTGAACGACCTACCCCTCATTCTCTCATTCTCTCATCACTCACCTGTCGTCACTCCCTCATTGTCTCTCAAGCTCTCTCTGCCTAACCATGGCTTCCACTGGCCGACCGTTTGCTCACCGGTAACAATGTTGGTTCTCTACCACCCCTAGCCTTCATGGCTCCCCCATGCCGGATTCTTTCCATCTCTGAGGTCCTCAAGGGACCAGTGGCTGTTCACTCACACCCATGGCCTGTTCTTGCCGTTCTTTGGCCACCTTGGCCTGTCCGAGTAAGATCTTTCTATTTCTGGCTAAATCTATGGCTTCTAAGCCGGAATCTCTCTATCTTTGGGTTGTTCCTCTCCGAAACCCTAATTTTATCTCTTGACTCTTTAGATCTATAATAGATCTTAGAGTATTTTGAGTTATTTTACTGTTTTACATGAGAATCTTTCTGATTTTTTCAAAACGTCTCTTCGTCTTCATAACTAGGGTTTCTTAACTTCTCTCCAAAACAACTTTTCTCTGATTTTAAGTGTTATTCTATAATTTTAATGTGTTTAAACGGTTTTATTTGGGTTTTCCCTTTAACATGATTAATTATGTTAAAAACCCTTAATTTCTTGGCTTAGTCTTAGTTCATGAGTTTGTCTTTGCTCATGCTGATTTGTTCGTATGTCTGTTTCTCATGAATATGTTCCGAATTTCTGTGGTTTCTACCCCGTTATGCTCATTAGGGTTTCTGATTTTGCTCCTCCCCCCTATATTATGTTTATTTTGTTTATTGACAGAAATTTGTGGTAATTTCCTCTAATCAGTACTATTTTCTAGTTGAATCCCTGATTTTATGTGATTTCTACCCTATTGTGCTTATTAGGGCCTCTGATTAGTCTCTTCTTACCTATACTGTGTTTATTTCATTCAGTCACAGAAATTTGTAGTAATTTTCTTTAATCAGTACAATTTTTTTGAATCCCCGATTTCCTGTAATTGATACCCTTTCTGATTTTCGGCCTTTAAGTTATTTTATTCTCTTGCCTTATTATGTGGTTGACTATACTTGTAACGACCCGACCGGTCGTTTTGAGATCCAGCGCGTCGTTCAGCAGTTGGGAGTCATGAACAACTTCATTTCGGGTATTGTGACTTGTGTGTATTGTCAGAGTTGAAATTTAGGAGGTTTGGAGTTAAATTTAAAGGAAAATTCTCATTTCAGAAGCCTTAAGTTGAAGAAATTGAGTAAGACTGGAATCTTGAGTAAACGACCTCGGAATCAGGATCCGAAGGTTCCAGCAGGTTCATATGATGATTTCGTACTTGGGCGTATGTCCGGAACGGGTTTTGGATAACCCGGGAGCAGTTCAGCGCATATTGTGGAAAGTTAGTATTTTAAGGAAATTTCCTAAGTTTGACTTGAAGTACATTTCAATGATATTGATATCCGTTTGGGATTCCGAGTCTGGGAATAGCTCCGTATGGTGATTCAGGAGTTGGGGGCGCGATCGGAAGTGAATTCGGATATCCGGAAGTCAGTTTAAGGTCATTTGGCTAAAGATAGAAAACTGAAGGTTTTTGAAGAATTTGAACGGAAATGGAAATTTTGATACCGGGGTCAGAATGCGATTCCGGAAGTTGGAGCAGGTCCGTAATGTCAAATATGACTTGCCTGCAAAATTTGAGGTCAATCGGACGTGGTTTGATANGGGTGAGTTTCGGACCATTTCTAACCCATTTACAACTGCTAGTTTTTGGCTACAGGAGTGTTCTACGTGATCGCGGGGAATTGGTCGCGATCACGGTAAAATGTGAGAAACGGGCCAGTGAATCGCGATCGCGGAAAGCCTTTCGCGATCGCATAGAGTAACTCTTCTGCTGCACTGACTCGACTTCGGAGGCTCATATCTCACAAGATATAAGGAATTTTGAGATGGAATAAAAATGAAAGTTATAGACCTTTCTGTCTAGTATCTAGAAAGGTAAACCATTCCTAATTTGGATTTGTGTACAAAGAGATATGGCTGTTACACTACAGGGTGTCCGGGAAGTTTGAAGAAGAAGGTTGTGTTGCACATGGGCTGACTTTGACAGATTATATCTAAACATCAATAAGGAATTGGAAGATGACCAACACATGAAAGTTGTAGATACCGGAGTCTAGTTTTCAGAAAATTTAACCATTTATCATTTGGAGTTGTGTGCAAAAGGTTATGTCTATTCTACTGGAGGCTGTCCGGGCAGGCTGGGCAATTGTTCTCCGCGATCGCGAAGAGCAAATTTTGGGCTGGAAAATTGTTCTCCGCGATCGCGATGAGTAAATACCTGGGCAGTGTTGTTTTAAACCGGGATTTTGGTCATTTTCTTCATTTCTTCAAAGCCATGGGAGATTTTTGGAGAGCTTCAAGAGAGGAATTTCGTCATCTATGTTAAGGTAAGTTACTCCTACTCATTTCAAGTTAGATACAAGATTATTGCATGGATTAGAACATGGAAATTAGGGAAAATTTGAGGAAAATTTGGAAGAAACCTAGAATTTGGAAATTTGGATTTTAGCCACGAATTGAGCATGAATAATTGAGTAAAATGTGTAATTGAATTAGTAAAGCTTCGGGTAGGGATTTTCTTCAAGAATTTTCGAGGTCCGAGCACGTGGGCTCGAGGGCATTTTGGTTATTTCATTGCCGAGCTGAGGAACTTTGTGATTTGAATTGGTTATGACCTATTGAGTATATTTTCATTGAATTATCGTTATTTGGATAGTTTGGGAGCATTGCACATCCATTTTAGTCGTCGTGGAGGCTTGGAGGCCGGTGATGGATCTTCGGAGCGAGGTGAGTCTCCTTACTAACCTTGTAAGAGGGAACTGTCTCCCTAGGTGTTCTACATGCTGTGTGTAATTGTTTGTGGGGGTTACGTACGCACCAAGTGACGAGAGTCCGTACGTAGCGGCTATTATTGTTATGTCCGGGTAGTTAGGCCCCACATCATGCCTTGTGTTCTCCTTGTGATGAGCTGTATGTTATGAAGTCCTGCTATGTGTAGTTTTGCTCCTCTGAGATTTCGTGGAATTTAAAATAATATAAAAAGAATTGTTTTACGGAAATAAAATGAAAAGAATTGTTTTACGGAAAATAACATGAAAAGAATTGTTTTATGGAAAATAATATAAAAAGAATTGTTTTATGGAAAATAAAATGAAAAGAATTGTTTTACGGAAAATAAAATGAAAAGGACTGTTTTACGGAAAATAAAATGAAGAGAATTGTTTTACGGAAAGTAACATTAAAGGAATTGNGGCGGAATTGAAAAGAAATAGTGAAATATATGGGAGGGGGCCGTACGCCACGGCGGAATTGAAATGAAATTATGAAATATATGGGAGCGGGCCGTACGCCACGGCGGAATTGAAATGAAATTATGAAATATATGGGAGCAGGCCGTACGCCACTGCAGAATTGAAAAGAAATTGTGAAATATATGGGAGCGGTCTGTATGCCACGGCGGAATTGAAAAGCAATTGTGAAATATATGGGAGCGGGCCGTACGCCACGGCGGAATTAAAATGAAATTATGAAATATATGGGAGGGGGCTGTACGCCACGGCGGAATTGAAATGAAATTATGAAATATATGGGAGCGGGCCGTACGCCACGGCGGAATTGAAAAGAAATTGTGAAATATATGGGAGCGGGCCGTACGCCACGGCGGAATTGAAAAGAAATTGTGAAATATATGGGATCGGGCCGTATGCCACGGCGAGTGTAGAAAAGTACCTTATGGGAGCGGGCCGTACGCCACGGCGGATCTAAGAATTTGTGATTATTGTTTTCATTCGGTGGTCTTACTTTTGAAAGTGCTTTATTGTTTAAGTTCAGTAACTGTTTGGATTTTTCGGTTCTCAGTACGTGTACTTGTTGCTTATTTCCCTGACATGCCTACCATATTTCATCATATTTTATCATATGTTATTACTGCTGGACCCTAGTGAGTATCGAGTCGACCTCTCGACTACTTCTTCGAGGTTAGGCGGGATACTCACTGGGTACATATATTTATATGTACGCATGCTACACTTTCTGTGCATTTTGTTGCACATGTACCTTCATAGTTCAGCGATTGGTTTGGAGACTTGCGGTGGCTGCATTCGTCCGGAGGCGTTCCGAAGTTGACAGAGTCTCCTTCTTTCTATATCTTTACATTGTATCTCTATTCCTTTTGTCCCATTTATTTCTCGGACAAGAGTTGTATAATTGTATAAATTCTTAGAAACTGCTCATGTACTTGTGTCGCCGGGTTCTGGGGATGTGTTGAGTCTTGTCTTATTGAACTAAATGGAGTTCCTATCGTGTTTAATTTACAATAGTTTATTTATTTGATTATGAAAAGCAATAAAGGCAACGACTTCGAAATTGTTAAACAGGATGGTATTTCAACTGATCAAGGGGTTGGCTTGCCTGACAGTGGTGTCCGACGCCATCACAACCCATAGCTTTTGGATCGTGACAACGTGGTATCAGAGCTCTAGGTTCCCCTAGGTTTCACGAGTCATGAGCAAGTCTAGTAGAGTCTTGCGGATTGGTACAGAGATGTCTGTAGTTATCTTCGAGAGGCTGCAGGTCTGTTAGGAGTACTTCCCTTCTTGATATCTTATCGTGCGATTTGATTCCCTTAAGGCTTATGCCTATTCTTCCTTCCTACTCAGTCTTACGCGTCGCAAAGCTCTCGTTATGAATCGGGAATTTGAGGAGTTGTGATGATGTTAAGTCTTCCGTTCGTAGTCGTTTGGGGCTGTTGTTGTTGCCATGCAAGAAGAATATTATGTTGCTTCAGTTCAGTGGTTGTGTTTCTGAGAACCTTGAGGCTGTGCTCAGATTGTTATGGTGTTTTAGATTGGTTATGGCGTGATGTTGATATAAGGATAGAACGTTTGCCCATGTGTTGGGGTGATGAACGGTTTGAATGAAGGCCGCAATTGAGAAGCATGCGATGAAGGAAGTCATGTGAGAAGTGTCAGGTAGCGGCTAAGTCTCTAAACGCCTGACGTCAGTGACGGAGGTCGGGTAATTTCTTAAGGGAATGAGTCCAACTAAGTAGGAAGTGGCAGTATAGTCTACGAGTTCAGCGGTAAGGCGGTGGCCTGCCTTGAGGAGGAATTGCAGTAATTTGAGAAATTTTGCGGACAGGAAGTAGGTCCACAAGCTTAAACCGAAATGTTGGTTATTCGGCGGAAGGCTGGATGCAACAAAGATAAGATTATTAGGGATGGGGAAGGATGCGATATGGCAGGTGAATTTGAGGATAGCGTGGCGCATTCAGTAGATGTCCCTGAGAAGCAGACGGACTGGTAAAGCTGGTGAATGAGAACAGGCTTAGGATGGGGTGTTGATGTCATAGGGGGGTGTAGCGCAGTATTGTCGGGCGGTGTCAGTTGGTGATTTCTGCAGGTGGGTTATTTCTAGGTATAGGTTAGCAGGAATTTCTGGGAATAGGTTAGTGGGTATTCCTAGGTATAGGGTAGCAGGTATTTCTAGGAATAGGTTAGCAGGTATTTCTGGGCATAGGTTAGCGGGTATTTCTGGGTATAGGATAGCGGTGGTATGGTTAGTAGTTCTCTGTAAGGAATCATAGTGGCGGTTCGTTAGGAGGCATAATGGGATAATGATGCTAGGGGTTATTTTTGGGTATTTGGGGAATGCTAAATTCGGAAGGGCTGACGGATTGGTTGAGCAAGACCAGGCTAGCAAAGGAGGAAGGATCCCAGCATGTGTCTAGAGTGAGATAAAGGGTAGCTTCGAGCTAAGTGGGGGAGTCCCACCACCTGTAGTTGGATTGTAGGGTTGCATCCTCATGGGATTGCAGAATTGCCGGTGTATCGGCAAGTTGTTACAGCTAAGGGAAAGGAGTGAATCGGTAAGTGAGCATGGCATATGATAAAAATGAGCAAATTGGTCCTATTGGACCAGGGTTAGGCTCTGGAAGACTAAGAATTTGTGCTTAAGGCATAGGCAATTTGTAAGGATAGTGACTCAGTCACGTGCGTCATTGAAGAGCATGTTCATGTGCTAGAAGAGCCTTGGAGATGATTGTATTCGGGGCCAGCCAGAGTGGGTGACTCTCAGCAGCGGTCCTGATGAATTTGAAAGTTTGAAACTGTGGTGTGCAAGGGTTTCAGGCAACAGTATGATTAAGAATCGAGCTTTTGCAGTATAACCTCTGAGGAGAAGGAGACTAGTTGGAGTGTTCTATGTTATTTCAACACACAGGATAGTGTTGGAAGAGTGAGAGAAATAGACTCAGAGTTGTAGAAAGATTTTTAGGAGGTTGTGAGACGGGTTGCGGAGTTTGGGCAACAGGGTCTCGTGAATCAAGGTCACTTGGGACGAGTGAGGGTTGAGTTGCTATGAGTTGAAAGGAGATACTATTATCTTTGAGGCAATGAAAGATGATTAAGAGAAGATGGATTGGTTAGCCATGAGGAACGGTGCCTGTTCGGCAGGGATCAGTTCGTTCGATATGATTGGGCATGTGTATGGGTTGTATAGATGTGTGTGGGGCTTGTCGGCCATCGTAATAGATTTCAGTCGGAAGCATTCAAATGCTATGGCCTGTCAGGTGTAGGCGGATCCCGGAAGGATTATGGTGGTTCAGACCACTACTAAAGGATTTGTATGTAATGTGAGGGTGAGAACTCACTTGTGTGTTGTTATGGTTCTCATGAGTTTAAGCAAATAAAAGGTTTCTATATGTGATGAAGTGTTCACCCTATTAGTGGATCAGGAGTCATGATGGGATTCCTATGCCATCCCTTATCGGCACGTAGGTGCAGTAAGCAGTATGTACTGGAAGTAAGAATCGAGGTTTGCAGTTTGTGTTGACAAGGATGCCACGGGCTCAGAGGAGCAAGAGCAAAGGGTTTGAATGTTTAAGAATAAGCAGATGTTTTCTTCAGTGTCACGTGAGATCGGTGTTGGGTAAAAGAGGCCTTGTATCCTGATTACGGGTCTTAAAATTATTTTGCAGCCTTGCGGTGGTCGGTAGTATGGATGTGCATACTGGCTACCTGTGTGAAAAGTCGTGGGAGCGTGACCACGGGAAGATTATGTAAGTGTGACTTGTAGTCACCTGATTAATTGAAGATTTGGACCAAGTATAAGGAAATGCAATATTGCTTAATTGAGAATATATGCCTTAAAGGCGTTCGGTCCAGTTGGTTGTGGATTGTGGGGTGTTTGTCCCTGCTATGATGATCGCTCTTGTGTATTATGAGAATAAGATTATGCCTTAAAGAAGGTGGGTTATTACGGACCCCGGTAAGGCTATCAGCATAGTTCAGTGCGAGCAGAATCGGCTTGAAGTGAATGAATGGATTAAAATAAGACTATGGGCTTCATGCGAGCCAGATGTGTTCATTTTTGTATAGCGCTCCTCAAGGATGGGTATGGGGATATCAGGTGTTGTCCCGTATTCGTCAAATTCATGTGATACTATGATTGTGCCGTGCGTGTGTGAAACGGCTTGATAAATTTTTATGTGTTGAGATTTTCGCATGGCGATGAGGTTAAGTGAGCAGAATGGCTCTTGATATTCAGATTATATATCTCACCTCAGTTGTGCTTGAGTTTTGTGGCATATGGCTCTATCAATCTCCCCAGAATGGTATTATGCACGCAGTAGGCTTGTGACCGATGTCAGTAAATTGTAATAGTGAGCAATTAAGCTCTGTGTATATATTTCTTTATGTAAATTCCATGATGGGATCGGGTGGCACGCCGCCACGGGTATGTTATTTGGGATCGGGCTGCGCGCCGCAGCAGTATGATGTTGAGTAAGACTCCTATAATGATTATTCTTGTGTTTAACTTCCTGTTTCTCTGAGTAAAATTCATATTTATAGCGTGAGTCGGGTAGTCCCTTCCTGATGTCGTTCCCTTATGAGTCCTGTTCGAATTGTGGCCTATTGGCGCATTGTGGCATCGTGTGAAACCGTTGGTTATGCTTGGGGTGATTGGTTATCTGAGCAGTTCATACTGGGTGAGACAAGATTCATAAATTTGGGATCGGTGTGATAGGATTATGCGAGTATATTGCAAGGGAGTTGCCATTATTGGTTTGCAATGAGATGCAAGGGAGTTGCCATTATTGGTTTGCAATGAGATGATGATCATTTCAACGTGTGGTTAACTCTGCAGTTGGTTAGGAATTTCTACACATTTCCTCTGTTGTGGTGGTATCGTCAACATTATAGCAGGATGTATGTGTGTATCTTATAAGGTGCTTTGAGAGCATCAAATTCGTAGAATTCTGGCTATTGAGGTTCAGGGAGCGTCATTGTGGTCAGATGATGGATTATGCGGTGTAGGGTGGCGATTCAACAAAAATACACAGTTGTGTTCCAGTGCCTCGTGTGGTAGTTGACGTGGTGTTCACATATTAGAAGCATGCATGTCAGAGAATTTCAAGTATTGGAACTGGGGTCTGAGTTTATTATATGGATAAAAGGGAATATCTTCAGATTTTATCAAGCTAAGGTGCTCAACTGGGTTGTGGTAGCACGGGCAGGTGCACGAGGGCTTAAACAGTGATTTCAGATAACTCTGGGGCGGTTCATGGCACGTTCGAGGACGAACGCCTGTTTAAGTGGGGGAGAATGTAACGACCCGACCGGTCGTTTTGAGATCCAGCGCGTCGTTCAGCAGTTGGGAGTCATGAACAGCTTCATTTCGGGTATTGTGACTTGTGTGTATTGTCAGAGTTGAAATTCAGGAGGTTTGGAGTTAAATTTAAAGGAAAATTCTCATTTCAGAAGCCTTAAGTTGAAGAAATTGAGTAAGACTGGAATCTTGAGTAAACGACCTCGGAATCAGGATCCGAAGGTTCCAGCAGGTTCATATGATGATTTCGTACTTGGGCGTATGTCCGGAACGGGTTTTGGATAACCCGGGAGCAGTTCAGCGCATATTGTGGAAAGTCAGTATTTTAAGGAAATTTCCTAAGTTTGACTTGAAGTACATTTCAATGATATTGATATCCGTTTGGGATTCCGAGTCTGGGAATAGCTCCGTATGGTGATTCAGGAGTTGGGGGCGCGATCGGAAGTGAATTCGGATATCCGGAAGTCAATTTAAGGTCATTTGGCTAAAGATAGAAAACTGAAGGTTTTTGAAGAATTCGACCGGAAATGGAAATTTTGATACCGGGGTCGAAATGCGATTCCGGAAGTTGGAGCATGTCCGTAATATCAAATATGACTTGCCTGCAAAATTTGAGGTCAATAAGACGTGGTTTGATAGGTTTCGGCGTCGAATGTGAAAGTTAGAAATTTCAAAGTTGATAAAGTTGAATTTTTGCGCGATTCGTGTTTTCGGCGTTGTTTGATGTGATTTAGGGCCTCGACTAAGTCCGTGATATGTTTCCAGACTTGTTGGTACGTTCGGACGAGGTCCCGAGGGGCTCGGGTGAGTTTCGGGGTGGTTTCGGACCATTTCTTGGCCATTTATAACTGCTGGTTTTTGGCTACAGCAGTGTTCTACGCGATCGCGGGGAATTGGTCGCGATCGCGGTGAGTAAAATGTAAAAAAAACGGGCCAGTGAATCGCGATCGCGGAAAGCCTTTCGCGATCGCGTAGAGTAACTCTTCTGCTGCACGGACTCGACTTTGGAGGCTCATATCTCACAATCTATAAGGAAGTTTGAGATGGTATACAAATGAAACTTGTAGAACTTTGTGTCTAGTTTCTAGAAAAGTAAACCATTCATGATTTGGATTTGTGTACAAAGAGATATGGCTGTTACACTATAGGGTGTCCGAGACATTTGAAGAAGAAGGTTGTGTTGCACATGGGCTGACTTTGACAGATTATATCTAAGAATGTATAAGGAATTGGAATATGACCAACACATTAAAGTTGTAGATCCTTGAGTCTGGTTTTCAGAACATTTAACCATTTGTCATTTGGAGTTGTGTGCAAAACGTTATGTCTATTCTACTGGAGGCTGTCTGGGCAGGCTGGGAAATTGTTCTCCGCGATCGCGAAGAGCAAATTTTGGGCTGGAAAATTGTTCTCCGCGATCGCGATGAGTAAATACCTGGGCAGTGTTGTTTTAAACCGGGATTTTGGTCATTTTCTTCATTTCTTCAAAGCCATGGGAGATTTTTGGAGAGCTTCAAGAGAGGAATTTCATCATCTATGCTAAGGTAAGTTACTCCTACTCATTTCAAGTTAGATACAAGATTATTGCATGGATTAGTACATGGAAATTAGGGAAAATTTGAGGAAAATTCGGAAGAAACCTAGAATTTGGAAATTTGGATTTTAGCCACGAATTGAGCATGAATAATTGAGTAAAATGTGTAATTGAATTAGTAAAGCTTCGGGTAGGGATTTTCTTCAAGAATTTTCGAGGTCCGGGCACGTGGGC
Organism: Nicotiana undulata; assembly: GCA_005239495.1. NCBI lineage: Eukaryota > Viridiplantae > Streptophyta > Magnoliopsida > Solanales > Solanaceae > Nicotiana > Nicotiana undulata. The sequence goes on from ML297545.1 coordinate 34,531, forward strand.
CCGAGGGCATTTTGGTCATTTCATTGAGCCGGGCTGAGGAACTTTGTGATTTGAATTGGTTATGACCTATTGAGTATATTTTCATTGAATTATCGTTATTTGGATAGTTTGGGAGCGTTGCACATCCATTTTAGTTGTCGTGGAGGCTTGGAGGCCGGTGATGGATCTTTGGAGCGAGGTGAGTCTCCTTTCTAACCTTGTAAGAGGGAACTGTCCCCATAGGTGTTCTACATGCTGTGTGTAATTGTTTGTGGGGGTTACGTACGCACCAAGTGACGAGAGTCCGTACGTAGCGGCTATTATTGTTATGTCCGGGTAGTTAGGCCCCACATCATGCCTTGTGTTCTCCTTGTGATGAGCTGTATGTTATGAAGTCCTGCTATGTGTAGTTTTGCTCCTCTGAGATTTCGTGGAATTTAAAATAATATAAAAAGAATTGTTTTATGGAAAATAATATAAAAAGAATTGTTTTACGGAAAACAAAATAAAAAGAATTGTTTTACGGAAAATAAAATGAAAAGGGCTGTTTTACGAAAAATAAAATGAAGAGAATTGTTTTATGGAAAGTAACATTAAAGGAATTGTTTTACGGAAAATAAGATGAAAAGAATTATTTTACAGAAAGTAATATGAAATCATGAAATATATGGGAGCGGGCCGTACGCCACGACAGAATTGAAATGAAATTATGAAATATATGGGAGCGGGCTGTACGCCATGGCAGAATTGAAAAGAAATTGTGAAATATATGGGAGCGGGCCGTACGCCACAGCGGAATTGAAATGAAATTCTGAAATATATGGGAGCGGGCCGTACGCCACGACGGAATTGAAATGAAATTATGAAATATATGGGAGCGGGCTGTACGCCACGACGGAATTGAAAAGAAATTGTAAAATATATGGGAGCGGGCCGTACGCCACGGCGGAATTGAAAAGAAATTGTGAAATATATGAAAGCGGGCCGTACGCCACGGCGGAATTGAAAAGAAATTGTAAAATATATGGGAGCGGGACGTACGCCACGGCGGAATTGAAATGAAATTATAAAATATATGGGAGCGGGCCGTAAGCCACGGCGGAATTGAAAAGAAATTGTGAAATATATGGGAGCGGTCCGTACGCCACGGTGGAATTGAAAAGAAATTGTGAAATATATGGGAGCGGGCCGTACGCCACGGCGAAATTGAAAAGAAATTGTGAAATATATGGGATCGGGCCGTACGCCACGGCGAGTGTAGAAAAGTACCTTATAAGAGCGGGCCGTACGCCACGGCGGATCTAAGAATTTGTGATTATTGTTTTCATTCGGTTGTCTTACTTTTGAAAGTGCTTTATTGTTTAAGTTCAGTAACTGTTTGGATTTTTCGGTTCTCAGTACATGTACTTGTTGCTTATTTCCCTGACATGCTTACCATATTTCATCATATTTTATCATATGTTATTACTGCTGGACCCTAGTGAGTATCGAGTCGACCTCTCGTCACTACTTCTTCGAGGTTAGGCGGGATACTCACTGGGTACATATATGTATATGTACTCATGCTACACTTTCTGTGCATTTTGTTGCACAGGTACGTTCATAGTTCAGCGATTGGTTTGGAGACTTGCTTGGGCTGCATTCGTCCGGAGGCGTTCCGCAGTTGACAGAGTCTCCTTCTTTCTATATCTTTACATTGTATCTTTATTCCTTTTGTCCCATTTATTTCTCGGACAAGAGTTGTATAATTGTATAAATTCTTAGAAACTGCTCATGTACTTGTGTGGCCGGGTTCTGGGGATGTGTTGAGTCTTGTCTTATTGAACTAAATGGAGTTCCTATCATGTTTAATTTACAATAGTTTATTTATTTGATTATGAAAAGCAATAAAGGCAACGACTTCGAAATTGTTAAACAGGATGGTATTTCAACTGATCAAGGGGTTGGCTTGCCTGACAGTGGTGTCCGGCGCCATCACAACCCATAGGTTTTGGGTCGTGACAATACTGTTAATTGATTCTTATGTTATTTCCTTAATTAGAATCTTATGTACCCTGCCTTAATTACCTGTTCTATACTTACTGTGTTTGAATTATTTCCTTATTTGTTATACTCCATCTATATATGATCTCTTTCCTTATTTGGTACTTGTCTTCTACCATTTGAAATAAATCCCTTAATTAAGGGAGTACTTGGACTGATTTTACACTAATTGATTTTGAGTTCCATAATTATTGAACAATTTTGATTCTTACCTTATTTTACCTAGCCTTCAAACTACTATATATATGCTCTTTCATTAATAGTCTTGAACACACACACGAACTCACATTAGTTCACATCTCTCATACACTCAAAAGCTCTTCTGCTTTCTTTTGTTACTTGCTATTGTTGCTAAATTAGCCGCCCGCAAGCCAAGGCTAATTATTACACTCTCTTGTTCTTCACTTTGTGTTCACTTTCTTTACTGGTATGTTCTGATTTTAAATTCAAGCTCTCAAACCTATGTGTTTCCTACTGCTTCAGTTTATCATACTCCTGATCTGTTTCTATCTATTGTTTTGCTGCTCAACAAGTAATTGACCTATTGCTTCACCCAACATATTAGTTATGTCCTACCCCCTTCTAGGATCAGCATTGTTTAATCCCCCTTGTAGTCTATCCCAATGTGACTCTACTCTGTTTTGGATGCTTGTGTACTTGTTCAGTTATGGTATGCACCTATTTCTGCAAAATTGATTTGTTACACTAAGTTGTCTTGATGCTATGTACTTCTATGTCCCCACCACCTGCTCTGCATGTACTATGTCATCTCCCAATTCCATGAACCCCCTAAAAGCACTTCTGATTCTAATTAGCTATGTTCTAATTAGTACTCTTGAATCCATGTCTTACGATTTGCACTATTAGCTACCCCTTAATTGCAAGACTTCTGTGTATTATATGTCCCCAGTCCCCAATTATCCCTGTGTGAAAGGTTGTTATTTGAATATTGCTGAACTTGTTCTGGCTCCATGTTTGATCTGTTGTTTGTTTGCTTACCCAATTCATGTCAAAAACTATTTTACTAAACAATTCTCTTATTTTATAAACCTACTGCAACTGAGTCTTTTCAAATATTGCTTTCTTATTAAAACCTTTTCAGAACTATATCAAGCACTCTCACTCTACTCTTAGGTCCTTAAGTTCTGCCCCTCCAGTGTGTGATTGCCTTGGGATTCCTATGAGATCCCTCTGAACTCTGATGCACTGGGGATGGCTCTTCCATACTGCACTTACTCAGTTCTGGTTATGAAATCTGGGTGTGAGCACTATCCGGGATCCTTGAGGTCATTAGGTAACTCTGACACACCCGGACATGAGGAAGGCTATGAAACTTGGGCATTTGAGGTTATGAAAATCTGGGCCTTCTTCAGGCTCCCTATAGTTTAACTTCTTCTTTTCCTTTATCCATTTATGTAATTTATTCAGCAGGTCTGTAATAACTATTTGTAAACGAATATTTGGGATGTCTAGTGAAATGGGAAGGGTAGCTGTATATCTCTATCAATATCATTGGGGTAGAAAACATGTTATAGGCTTTACCTTATTTATACTTGCATTAGAATCCCTGCTTTAGGACCAATACATTCAAATCATGTCATGCACTAGATATCATGTTCTTAGGTTTCACATATAATGCTTCAGCATCTCATTTGACACTAATACATGTTTATCACTTAGAAATCCTGCTCCTAGGTTAATAAACAATACTAACATAAAAGCTGTTACTCCTGCACATCCTGAAATCATGTCTTAACAATTATGTAACTTTTTGTGCATTTAGTGATTATGCTTTAGGAATTCTGTTAATTTAAAGATCATGGTCATAAAAACTGTCGTTTTTGTGCATTTAGAAGTCATGTATTAGGCACCCTGTTTGCATTGCTTAGACGCGCCTAGTTAAACTACTAATTATGAAGAGATGTAAAAACAGTCTCACATATGATCGTCTTGTTTCAAATAAAACTGGTAACAATCCCTGTATTCTCAACATGCTTTAGGCAAAAACAACTCTTGCACTGTTAATGATTTTGCAACTATTATGCATGATCCCACGCCTAGGCAAACCTTAGGTGATCAATCTGTGTAAAACTGGAGAACTGTTTTCGTTTGTGTTTACTGCTTAACGACTTACAGGTTTAAAATCAGTAGGCAAACCGATTAGGACCTTACTGTCGAGTTTATAAAAAACAAAGTTGCATATTTCTGTGCATTGACATCCACCTAGATATCCTGTTTAGGTCTTTTCTTTAATAAACATTGCTCTTGTTTGTGTTTGAGATGTGCTGCTTATGTGCATTATTTGTGGAGGTAAACTTGTGCCTCTTAACTGCTTTTTTCTGCATTTATCTGTTAAGTCCTATGTGTTCTTTCCTGTCGCCTAGAATTTTATCCTTTTTAAACCATAGGGGTCTGTCTAGAACTACCTATACTTAGAGGTCCTAAATTCCTCCAGGACCATTAAGAAGGGACGGGTAACAACACGCTTAGAGTTCATTAAATAAACTCGCTTAATAACCGCTAAGGGGTGGGGTAATGGGTAGACATGGATATGATGACCAATGTGCTAATGCCACGTGTAGCCCCTCATTGAGAGTGATTACCGGGCATTGCATTGATGTGATCCTATAGGATAAACAACTTAGGACTCCCCTATCCCTTACATACGTGTGTTTAGACCATAAATCTTTCAAACTTTATTACATATGTGTGTTTAGACCATAAATCTTTCAAACTTTATCACATATGTGTGCTTACATTGCGAGTCTTTTCAAACCACTATTTGTTTACATGTGTATACTTTAACTGCCTATTTGCTACTTGTTTAAATTCACAAAGCTCGTTTGGCCGGGAACCACAGTTGTGGACTCTGAGGGGTGCCTAACACCTTCCCCTTGGAATAATTTCAAGCCCTTACCCAATCTCTGGTTATTCAATTAGTGTTATTATGACCCTTAATAGGTGCCCTAACGCACCTAATTCGTTAGGTGGCGAATCTTCAAATCCTTCACATCCTTTATCCCAAAAGGAAACGAGTTGTCCCAACAATGTCAAAAACCCTGACCGATCCGAAAGGAGAGGACAAAAAGGGGCGCGACATGTAATGCAATAATTAGAAGGAAGGACCGCCATTATGAACCGTCATCATAGAACCATCACTTTGAACTGATGCGGTGGCAGAAACCCTAAAAAGATGCTATGAACTGCAGAGCTAATCATAATAGGACACATGTCCCGAGCATTAAATGGAAAGGATGTAAGTCTCTTCACTTCTAAAGAAAGATTAATGATGTTGGGAAGAGGCAACAAGACATTCCCGCCATACTTAAACTTACCACTTCCTGAATATTCAGTCGAGAATATTCAAAATAGGGGAACTATCCGTATTGGTGAAAAATAAGCGTGACACATAGACTAACGATAAGCTGACAAGTTGCATTTGTAGCAAGTCAAAAAAGAAGAATGATGAAGCGTGGTTAAAATACCCACATGATTTACTGAAGAAGGTATGATAACTAGGGATTTTAACCTACTAATTACTCTCTTTTACTTAGGTCTTGGGTCAAAATTGCGTTAAGGTATTCCCGAAAGCTAACTCAAGGTGCTTACTTGCAGTGTTGGTTAAAATGAGGCAAAGAAGCCAAAACGAACTCATAAAGGAGCTAAGCTTGCACAAGTCCTAAACTTTACTGGAGTGCTGACAATGCCATTATTACGCTGCAGTGCAAGTTCCTCCGCTGAGGCGAATTACTGAGGGCTGCTGCGAAAGTAAGGTTCAGAGAGATAAAATTGGACTCAGTATGGACTGCTGACCGCATCACAAAAGCGTGGAGCGAAACCATTAGCACGGCCGCGAGCATAATTGCGCTGAGAGCGGAAGTTGAGAATCAGAGAACTGGAAACCTTGGGCCAAGCTTAAAATGCGGTCAACGTCCATTTTACACGGCCGCGAAGCCACCTAAACGCTGAGGTGGTAAGAAATCCACTGGGAGCGAAATCACTGTTTAGAGAGTCTGCAACTGAGCCAAAATGAAGGAACGCGGTCTGCGAATATTTTACGCGGCCGCGAATAAAGACCACGCGGACGCAGTAGCTTTTACGCTGTCCGCAAAATTCAGCCAGGCCAAGTACAAATCTGAAGACACGCGGTCCGCGCTCGTTATTGTGCGCCCGCGAAAGCCCATTCGCTGAGGCGCCTATAATTTCGCTGACAACGGAACCTCCGCAAGGGCATTTTTGTCCAATAATTTCAGCTGTGTATAAATAGTTCTTTTTCACAATTTTAGGTCATCTAATGTATTAGGGAGCTCGTGAACAACAACACTTTTCCACTTTGAGTAATTTTAGAGTAGTTTTAGCCTATAACTTTAGATTTTGTTCTTGTAATTAACATTTATGGCTTATATTTCATCTCTATCTTTGATTTCCTTCTTAATTATGAGTAGATAGGACCATTAGCTAGGGTTGTGACCCAACCCTAGTGTGGGTATTTAATGGGTCTTCAAATTTAGGGCTTATTTGTTTATGGTTTAGTGATATTTAGCTTGTTGCATGCTTTATCTGTTGAATTGGTGGTTGCAAACACTGATTCATACCTTTTTGACTAGGGTTCTTCTTGAGAAAGAGGGCCCAAGTCTAGGTAAAATAGGCTAACAAGGAATTGGGGTGAATTCAAGATATTGATAGCCCCAATTAAAGGATTAAAACTAGAGATAGTAATACCCGACTTGAGCCAATTTCACTTGCACTGTTTGAACACCCAATTAGGCTTGAGAAAGACAATTCGGGCAAAGTCCTCCAAAACTACCGAGAGGTATAGAGTGAGTAATTGAGTGTAAGGTTATATCACAATCCCAGATACAACAAGTTTGTCCTAAATTCTATATCCCATTAGATACTCGCCTAGGTGTAAGTCACTTCCCTAGTGCTTTTTATCAATTGAAAAATCCCTTACAAAATTATTGTACTTAGTTTATTTTTAGCAATCAATAGCAATACAATTAGAATAGAATCAAAACCCACTCATGGTTAGAAGTGTAATTAAAGGCAACACACATAACTAGATTAGGTAGGAACCCAATTCCCAACCAATTCTAACTTCTTGTGGATATAAATCCTGACCTTTCGGGTAAAAGCTGCATCGACCCCTCCTCGCCATTATATAGTGGTGTAGGGTTAGAGCCGATCAATTTTTGGCACTGTTGCCGGAGAGTTAATCGGTTTTGGCTATCTATCTGACTAGTTGTGTGTATTGTTTTTCTTCCCATCTATTTTACTAACTTGTGTGTTTTAATCGCTCTAGGTACTAATGGCTGATCCTGTTAGAAATGTTCTCCCGGGGGAGGAGGTAGAAGATAATGGTGATGATGAGGTGCATCTAGTACCTCAACTTCCTGGTACAAATGGATGATCCTCTTGGAATGTTCTCCCGGGGGAGGAGGTAGAAGATAATGGTGATGATGAGGTGCATCTAGTACCTCAACTTCCTGGTACAAATGGATGATCCTCTTGGAATGTTCTCCCGGGGGAGGAGGTAGAAGATAATGGTGATGATTAGGTGCATCTAGTACCTCAAGCTCAAAGAAGAGGCCGTGATAACTAGGGATTTTAACCTATTAGGGCTTGTTTGTTTATGGGTTAGTGATGTTTAACCTTGTTTCATACTTTATCTATTGAATTGGTGGTTGCAAACACTAATTCATTCCTTTTTGACTAGGGTTCTTCTTGAGAAAGAGGAACCAAGTCTAGGTAAAATAGGCTATCAAGGAATTGGGGTGAATTAAAGAGATTGATAGCCCCAATTAAAGGGTTAAACCTAGAGATAGTAATACCCGACTTGAGCCAATTTTACTTGCACTGTTTGAACACCCAATTAGGCTTGAGAAAGCCAATTCGGGGAAAGTCACCCATACTACCAAGAGGTATAAGGTGAGTAATTGAGTGTGAGGTTACATCACAATCCTAGTTACAACAAGTTTGTCCTAAATTCTAGATCCATTAGATACTCGCCTAGGTGTAAGTCACTTACCTAGTGCCCTTTATAAATTGAGAAAACCCTTACAAAAAAATTATACTTAGCTCTTTTTAGCAATCAATAGCAATAAAATTAGAATAGAAATAAACCAACTTATGACTATAAGTGTAATTAAAGGAAAAATTCATAGCTAGGTCGGATAGGAATCCAATTCCCATCTTATAACTCCTTGTGGATATCGATCCCGATCCTTCAGGTAAAAGCTACATCGACCCCTCCTCGCCATTCTATAGTGGTGCACGGTTGGAGCCGATCACTTTTTGGCGCCATTGCCGGGGAGTTAAATGGTTTTGGCTATCTATCTGACTAGTTGTGTATATTGTTTTTCTTTCCTTCTATTTTACTAACTTGTGTGTTTTAATCGCTTTAGGTATAAATGGCTGATCCTCTTGGAAATATTCTCCCGGGGGAGGAGGTAGAAGATAATGGTGATGATGAGGTGCATCTAGTACTTCAAGCTCAAAGAAGAGGCCGCTTGGCCAATGAAAATATTCCAGACCCTCCCCCACCTCCTCCAAGAGCAGCTCCATGGGTGCTTCCAAATGAAGGATATGCTAGTGGGATTGTCCCACCCCGAATCTAGGCGGGCAATTTCCAGATTACAAATGTGATGTTGACATTATTGGAGCAATGGGGGTATTTCACAGGTGCTTCCCATCAGAATGCATATAAACATCTAAAGGGATTTGTATATATCTGTTGGGGAAGCAAACAAACAGACATATCGGAGGGTCCATTGAGGCTTAGACTGTTCCCTTTTTCACTTAGAGAGAAAGCCTTGGACTGGCTCGAAAGACTCCCCAACCATTCCATATCTACGTGGGATGAGTTGGCTGACAAGTTTATAGCCAAGTTTTTCTCACTTGGACATATGGCAGCTTTTAAGGGATGAAATCAGGAACCTAATGAATCCCTTCATGAGATTTGGGAGAGATACAAAACTATGTTCAAGGAATTCCCCAATAATGACATGACATAAGCTATGATCCAACAAATATTTTACCGGGGTATAAACAAAACCAATCAATGTGTGGTGAACCAGTTAGCTGGGGGAAATTTTATAAAGCTGTCTTATGATGAGGCCTGTGACATTCTTGATGAAATGACAGACATTTATTCAGCATGACAAAGTGGGGAAAACGTTCCTCAAGGTGACCCGAATGTGATCAATCTTCATAAGGAACTCCAAGACCATGGAAAAGCCATTGCTGAGTTAACAACAACTATAAATCAGCTTGCCAAAGCACAACTTCAACAAATCCAAGGACCAAAGCAAGTAAATGCAATGGAAGGGATCAATCTAATGGTCAACAGGAGAAGACAAAGTGGCCAACAAATGCAAAGCAACAATGAGTAGTATGAGCAAAGTGGAAGTGGACACAACAATGATAATTCATATGATGAACCAAATGAGGATGTGATGTATGCAAATAACAATCAGGGACAGCGGAGCAATGCTCCTAACCAACAGTGGAGATCTCAAGGTAATAATTAGAATTGGAACAATCAAGGGCAAGGAAACTGGAACAACAACAACTCAAAAACTAGGGGAAAAATAATCAATATTGGGGTGGCAACAACAATTGGAACGACAATAAAAACAACAATTGGGGTGGAATGGAAATCGGGGACCAGGATTTCAAAGGCCCCCAATGTATCAACAACCCAACAATCCTCCTCCGTATAAATTTCAAGGTCAAATTTCATCAAGAAATGATATGGACCGGATCGAGAATATGTTCAAACAGATGATGGAGAGTACTGTCGATTCTAATGCTCAAATTGCCTCCCACACTACCTCCATACGCATCTTGAGGTCCAAATGGGTCAAATCTCACAAGCTTTTAACAATCGCCCTAAGGGGGCACTACCTAGTGACACAGTAGTAAACCCAAAGGGTGGTAACAATAACAATACTGGGCATGAAATGGTGGTGACCACAAGGAGTGGTCGAGATGGTGAAGCATGTACCTCCAAGCAAAAGAGCGTTGTGTATGATGATGATGAAATACAAAATGATGATGTTTCTATAGTTGATGATCAAGTGAGTGAAGAGCAATTTAATGGTGAAGTGATGATTGATATCAATGACAATGAGGAGGAGACGCAAAATAATGTGAAACCATCTAAGGAACACGTAATAGATATACCGGAGCCGGTAGTGCCAAAAGCCAAGGTTCCTTTTCCAAGGCCTCCTCCGCCTTATCCTCAAAGACTGTCAAAGAAGAAGAGGGAAAATCAATTCAAGAATTTCATAGATGTGATGAAGTACCTGTCCATCAACGTGCCATTAGTGGAAGCTCTTGAGAAAATGCCGGGATACGTCAAGCTTATGAAAGAATTGATCACCAAGAAGAGATATATGGAATGTGAGACCATCAAAATGACTCATCAAGTTAGTGCCATTGTGCACTCGATGGCTCCCAAGCTTGAAGATCCCGGCACATTTACAATCCTTTGTACCAATGAAAGTGCAGATTTTGCAAAGGCATTGTGTGATTTGGGTGCAAGTATCAATTTGATGCCTTACTCCATATTCAAAACTTTGGGTATTGGTCAACCTAGATCAACTTCAATGAGACTACAAATGGCGGATAGAACAATGACGCGGGCCCTTGGTATTATTTCTAATGTTCTTGTACGGGTCGACAAGTTTATCTTGCCTGCTGATTTTGTGATCCTAGACTGCGAGGTGGACAATGAGGTGCCTATAATCTTGGGAAGGCCGTTCCTAGCAACATGGAAGGCCTTGGTGGGTTGAAGCCGGTGAAATCACCTTCCGGGTGGGCGATGAAAAGGCTGTCTTCCACGTGTGCAAGTCAATGAGGCAACCAAAAAGTACCGTGGTTTGATCTTTTGTGGATCTAGTGACGGAAGTGATAATTGATGATACAAGTTCATTGATCAATATGAAAGATCCCATGGAAGCTGTCTTGTTGAACCATGAGGATGATGTACGAGATGGCTTGGTTGAATGTGCTAATGCATTGAAAGGAATGGGTTCCTATTCTTATGGTCCCCGTAAGCTATCCTTGGACTTGGAAAATAGGAAGACTCCACCGACAAAGCCCTCGATCGAGGAGCCACCAACTTTGGAGTTGAAACCTCTCCTATCACACCTCAGGTTGGGCCCTTCTTCTACATTACCCGTTATTCTTTCTGCTTGCTTAACCAACGTGCAGGTAAACTCCACTCTGAAGTGCTCCAAAGAAGAAAAAAGGCAATTGGATGGACCTTAGTTGATATTCGGGGTATAAGACCGCCTTTTGCATGCATAAAATTATACTTGAGGATGATGCAAAGCTGTATGTGGAACATCAACGGAGGTTGAACGAGGCTATGCAAGAGGTGGTCAAAAAGGAGATTATCAAATGGCTTGATGCAGGGGGTTATCTATCCAATATCATACAGTGCATGGACTTCACTGGTGCAATGTGTGCCGAAAAAGAAGGGTACGACCGTGGTGAAAAATAAAAAGAATGAATTGATCCTTACTCGAACCGTGACTAGTTGGAGGGTATGTATTGACTACAGGAAGCTGAACAAGGTGACCCGAAAAGATCATTTCCCATTGACTTTTCTTGATCAGACGCTACACAAATTTGCAGGGCGGGCCTACTATTGTTTCTTGGATGGGTACTCAGGTTACAATTAGATTCTTATAACCCTAGAAGATCAAGAGAAAACTACATTCACCTACCCGTATGGGACCTTTGCATTCTCTCGGATGCCGTTCGGATTGTGTAATGCACTAACTACATTTTAGCGGTGCATGATGGCTATATTTACGGACATGGTGGAGGACTTCCTCGAAGTATTTATGGATGACTTTAGTGTGGTTGGAGACTCATTTGAAGAATGTTTGCAAAATCTTGACAAGGTTCTAGCCCGATGTGAAGAGACAAATATTGTGCTGAATTGGGAGAAATGCCACTTTATGGTCGAGGAAGGCATTGTCCTTGACCAAAAGATCTCAAAAGATGGAATCGAAGTGGACAAAGATAAAATAGAAGTGATTTCAAAGTTACCTCCTCCGACTTCCGTCAAGGGAGTTAGAAGTTTTCTTGGGCATGCGGGGTTCTACCGGAGGTTCATTAAAGACTTTTCCAAAGTGGTGAATCCCCTATGTAAGCTATTAGAGAAAGATGCAAGGTTTGATTTCAATGATGAGTGCATAAAGGCCTTTTAGCTCTTGAAGTATAAATTAACAACCACTCCAATCATTACCGCACCAAATTGGAGCTCACCCTTTGAGCTTATGTGCGATGCAAGTGATGTGGTGGTCGGAGCAGTCTTGGGGCAACGGGTGAGCAAAATATTTCATCTGGTGTACTATGCAAGAAAAATTATAAACTATGCACATGTTAATTATACAGTGATAGAGAAGGAATTGGTAGCAATTGTGTTCGCAATGGAGAAATTTAGGCCTTATCTCTTGGGTGCCAAAGTGATTATTCACACCGACTACGCGGAGCTCCGGTATTTGATGACAAAGAAGGACTCCAAAGCTAGATTGATGAGATGGGTTTTGTTGCTTCAAGAATTTGACCTCGAGATCATTGATAAGAAAGGTAGTGAAAATCAGGTTGCAGATCATTTGTCCCGGCTAGAAGAGCAAGGGAGGCCAAAAAATGGTATTGAAATTAATGATGCTTTCCCGGATGAGCAACTCCTCTAGGTTTCTATGAATTATATGCCATGGTTTGCGGATGTTGCCAATTTCATTGTTATCGGCATTGTCCCGTGTGAGCTCTCTTCTAAACAAAGGAAGAAACTCAAACGAGACAGTTTGAACTATTATTGGGATGAGCCCTACTTGTTTAAAATTTGAAATGATGGAGTGATTCGTAGGTGTGTCCTAGAGGAGGATCAAATGAGCATACTTGATGCTTGTCATTCCTCTCCCTATGGTGGTCATCACGGTGGGGTGAGGACTGCTTCCAAGGTTCTGAGTTGTGGTTTTTATTGTCCAACCTTGTATAGAGATGCCAATGAGCTTGTCAACAGATGTGATGAATGCCAGAGAGCTGGAGGAATATCAAAGAAGGATCAAATGCCCCTCACAACTATTCTTGAAGTTGACATTTTTTATGTGTGAGGAATAGACTTCATGGGCTCTTTTGTTAGTTCATGTGGCAATACTTACATTCTTGTGGCAGTTGATTATGTTTCAAAGTGGGTTGAAGCCGTGGCTTTGCCCAAAAATGAAGCCCGGAGTGTAGTAGCTTTTATCAAGAAGAACATTTTCATACAGTTTGGGACGCCTCAAGCAATTATAAGTGATGGGGGGTCTCATTTCTATAACAAGGCATTTGATACTTTGCTTGCTAAATATGGTGTCAATCACAAGGTCTCTACCCCTTATCATCCCCAAGCTAGTGGGCAAGTGGAGGTTTCATATAGGGAAATAGAAAGCATCTTGTCCAAAACTATTAATGCCAATAGAACGGATTGGTCAAGGAAGCTAGATGATTCGCTATGGGCTTTTAGGACTGCATTTTAGACTGCAATCGGTATGTCTCCTTACCGCTGTTGGTACCCAATATTTTCCTATAATATTTTTAAAGTGCATATATACGTTTAAAACTATGCATTAGCATCAATTGACATTTTTCCATAATTTCTACATTTTTAAATTAATTTATCCTAATATTTTATTTATATGAATAATTACAAAATTGCATCACAAATGACTTTATAGAATTTCTTGATTTAATTTTGCTATTTATAGCCATATTAAGTTCATATCATTTCACAAATGGCCAGATTTACACTCTTTGGTTATAATTGCAATAATTTTGCAATTATAGCCTATGCATACATTATTACGTTGTTTTACCAAAAAATGGCTCATTATATTTTTTAAATGTTGAGTAATTATTTTAAAATATTTTTTGTGCATGAAAATTATTCTTATAATCTGTTAATTATTTTATAAAATGTTTTAAATTATTTGGGGTATTTAATAAATAACCCTTTTGTTTACAAACCTAACCCCTTTTCAAACCAGCCCAAAAATCCCTTTGAATTTGGCCCAATTCCCTTAAGCCCAAACACAAACCTGCCCGACCCAATACCTATTCAATCCTGACCATTGATCATTCAGATCAACGGTCCATATCCCTCCTTCCATAATTAAACCTAATAGACCCCCCACCAAACCCTTTAATTTCTCTCCTCTCACCCGCCGTCACCACTCCCCTCTTCTCTCTTAACTCTCTCGACCTAACCCTAGTTCTAAACGCCGTCACCAGCGTGAACCTTCACCTTATGAAGCGTCCATGGATTCTCTGGCCAGTCCTGGCCTTCTATGAACTATGGCTCTTTGACTTCTCAGACCCTTGAGAGGATCTCAAGGAACCCAAGCGGTTCTGGGTTGAAACTTTGCTTACTAGCATGTCTCAAGCCATTTTCTCGACTGCGAGTAAGAGATTTCTCTTTATTTTATTACTAATCTATGGTTTCCAAACCTACTTTCTCATCTTTGTTGTTTGTCTGTAAACTCTAGTCTATTACCTTCGATCCTTCTCAGATCTGTATAGATCTGAGATGAATCGAGCACTATTACATGTTTTTCCTTGAAAAATTTCTGATATTAACTGATTATTCCGATTTTGCCTAAACTAGGGTTCATTACAAATTATTTTTCAAAGGTATTTCTGACTTCTAAGTGTTTAATCGATTCTCCTTCATCTTTTGGACTGATTTTTGCCAGAGTATTCAAACCTTAGTTGATTTTGTGATTTTTCTAACCCATTGCTTCGATTCTGGGTATTTTATGTGTTACCATTCATATTACTTTGCTCTATTTCTTGGACTTAAACATTTTCTCTTTGTCAAATCAATTATTCTGTGATTTGTCCCCTAATTAATCTCTATTAGGGTTCAAATCTGTTTTTTGGCTAATTTCTATATTCTTGTGAAGTTTTACTTAGTCTATTTTCTGTTATGGGAGTTGATATTTTCTTCCAGAAATAAGTATTATCTTGAAAGTTTGGCTGATTGGTTTACTCTGTTAGAGATTCGTATGTGTAAGTCTTCTTTGTTTCCTTGTTTATGACTTTAAATGGTCATCCATGCCTTATTTGATTTCCCGTATAAATTGTGGATTCTTACTGTTTCTTTACATGATATGATTGGGATTCTTTCCTTTATTAGACCTCTGTTATTACCGTTTGATCAATTTCCCTTAATTAAAGGAGTCTATTCTGACACCCTTATTTGGTTTGATTTGAACTTCTTTCCTTAATTGAATCCCTGTTATTACCGTTTGGTCAATTACCCTTAATTAAAGGAGTCTATTCTGAACTCCTTATGTGATTGGATTCTGTGATTTCCTTAACTGCTGGTTTCAGATTTCCCTTACCTTATTTTTTTCTACTCTTAAACTACTATATAAACACTCTTTTTTACCTCTCAACACACGAACTAAGTTTAAAACACACACACGCACTCAAACTCTCTCTTCTTTCTCTGCTACTTGTGTTGACTTTTGGTCTAGCCGGCTGAAAGCCAAGGCCAGATGTGGAAGTACATTTGCTTTACATTCTGCACTTTCTTCTCTAACTGGTATGTCTCTATTTTAGTTCTGAAACTCAAACTCTATGTGTTCCATTCCTATACTGGTTTTATTGGCTATATATTCAATTTGCCTTCATGTTTACTGCTTTACTTAGCATGTCTAAATTCTGTCCTCTCTCGTGTAATTAGCATGTCTAGGTCTCATTTGATTGTTTGATACTGGCCCAACATGCTTATTAGTTTCTGTTTACTCCCTTCGATTGGTGTGATCATGATTAGTAACTTAATCTCCTAATGAACTTGATTGACCCTAATCCTGTTTAATGCACCCTTGTCTTCAACATGATTTTTCTACATCCTTGCTCTATATCTTAACTACCTATTATTAGGACTAACCTGTTAGGTCTTTGTCCAGTGGACTCCTAGTTGTTTTGTGCATTTGTTGTCTCAAATGTTTCCCTGTTTATGTGGCTTAACTCTCTATGTTCCGAACCCATTTAACCCCTATTTTTAAAGCTGTTTGTTTGTGAAGCTGGGCATTCAATGATTAAGTGGTTGCTTGCTGAATTTGCTCTCCTCAGAACTGGTTTCAAAGTTGTTTTCCATTCTTAAGTATTTTCTTAAAATTGTTTTCCACTTATGAAAAGTTTTCACTCATAAAGTTATCTCTACACTGTTTTACTAAGGCTTTCAAACTATGTCAAGCACTCTCACTTTACTCTTAGAATCTTAGGTTCTGCCCCTCCAGTGTGTGTACTGCTTAGGAATCCCTGAGATTCCTTTGAACTCTGGCATACTGGGGCTGGCCCTTTCACACTACACATAACCAATCCTCTATTTGAGAAAAATTCTTAGTGTGAGCACTGCCCGAGATCCTTGAGGTCCTTAGGGAACTTTGACACACCAGGACACATTATGGGTTATGAGACTTTTTGCCTCTGAGACTATATTGAAGGCCTGACACTCCCAGGTTTACTTTGGGCCTGATTCAGTCTCCCTATAGTATAGTTTACATTTATGTAATTTATTCACTCCTGGTCTGTAATAATATCCTCTGTAAACAGATATTGGGGTAATTAGTAAAAAAAGGAGGGCTCCTATATGACCTTTTGTAGGTAATTGGGTAGAAATCCTGCTTTAGGTTTATATTATGTTGATTTGCAGTAGAAATCATGCTTTAGGTTCATTTTGTGCTTATCTTCGATAGAAATCATGCCTTTAGGCCTATATGTTATGTTATTTGCATTAGAAAACATGTCATAGGTCTGTTGTGTTTTTCATTAGAAATCCTGCCTTAGGATACTCACGTTTACTGATTTTTGCACATTAGAAAACATGCTATAGATCGTTACTTTATTATCAGGAAAGTTCTATTCTACATAAGTCATAATTATGTGGATATCTGTTGCTAAAGTCACTGCTGTAATCATGCTTAATAAAATGACCATCTCTCTCTATGCATTAGAAATCTTGCCATAGGACTCTGTTCGCATTTGCTCTAAATCGTATCTATGTCGCTTAAATGATTAATTATCTATAAAGAGGTTTAAAAAAACATCCCCAACGCATAGACATCATGTTCTAGTATAAATATGCCTTAAATCGACTGTTGTGACACTCATCACCTAGATCAGCATGTCTATAGGATTTAATAAAACTCAAGCTGTTTTAATTAATTTCCAGAATCCCGATCTCATTTTAGACAACATGTTTATAGGTATTATAGATCCACACCTAGGCAAGCCTTAGGTAATTAATGGTCCTATAAAAACTGTGAAATTGTGCTCTGTTTATTTGTGAAACTACCCAGGCTTAACAGGTTTTAAACAATCAATAGGCAAACTGATTAGGACTGTCACTTCGCTTAAAAATGATGCTGCATATTCTGTGTTTGTGATGCTCACCTAGATATCCTGTTCTAGGACCTTTTCTGAAACTCTTTAAAATCTGTTGTTTGAGACGTGCTACTTATTTGTTTCTGTGTGGAGGTAAACATGAGCCCCCTTAACTGTTTCCCTATATGTTCTTTGTTGTCGCTTATATTTTCCCCTTTTAAACACCTTAGGAGGGTCTAGAACTGCCTAAACGTAGAGGTCCTAAACACCTCCAGGGCCACAAGGAAGGGACGAGTAAAGCACGCTTAGTGTTCGTTAATTAAAACCACTTGTATAACCGCTAAGGGGAGGGTAATGGGTAGTACAAGGATATGATGACCCGTGCGCTAATGCCATGTGTAGCCCTTCTAGTTGAGGAGGATTACCGGGCATTGTACAGATGTGATCCTATAGGCTAACTAACTTAGGACTTCCCTTATTTTATTTACATATGTGTGCTTAGACTTCTTATCTGTTAAAATCCTTTATTCTTTTTCACATATGGGTGCTTAGACTGCTTACCTGTTAATTGACTAATTCACAAAGTAAGTTTGTCCGGGACCCACCGTTGTGGACCTCGAGGAGTGCCTTACACCTTCCCCTCGAAGTAATTTCAAGCCCTTAACCCAATCTCTGGTAATGCAAACTGATTTCATGAGTTACTTGCAATAGGCGCCCTAACGTCCCTTAATCCGTTAGGTGGTTACTCTTCAACTTCTTGTACCCCTTTCCCAAAAGGAAATAAGTTATCCCAATAATGTCGACACCCGAACTCCACGAGTGACAAGAAACACGTGAGGAAACATTTGGGCAATTTACCTTCTCTACTAGATATTCAGCTGAACAATATGCTAATTGAAGCTGCAACCTTGTTCTGGGACAGTGAGAGAGTTGTGTTCCGTTTCAGGAATATAGAAATGACACCACTTTTGGAATAAATTGGGGGACTTGCTGGACTGACTTGGGATAGCCCTAGGTTATTGGTGTCGGAGAATCGTACTGGTAAAGGGTTCCTAAAGATGATGGGGCTGAAGAAAAATGCTGATATAAAGTGTCTGAAGAAATACTACATACCATTCGAATACTTACATGAAATATACGGTCATAGCAAATCTTACCGTACCTTCCATGACGAGTTTTCTATCATTTCTCTGGGTCACATCTGCCGCAGAGTGTTCGTGTTTATTGTTTGGTTTTTGGGCCTGATAGTGTTCCCGATGAAAAGGGAAAGAATCCATACTAGAATAGCCATGGTCGCCAAGACTTTGATGGAGGGGATCGATGGACAAACATACACTATTGTCCCTATGATCTTAGCTGACATCTACCGAGCTCTGGAGCGCTGTCAAAGAGGGATCAAGCATTTTGAGGGTTTCTAATCTGTTGCTTCAGTTGTGGTTATTAGAACATCTTCAAAGGGTCCAGTATCGCCAAGAACTTCCGTGAAGGTCTTGGAACGACCATATTGCCTTCCATCACCCCAAGCGGATGACTTACATTCCGGACATGGTTGCTCAGCCAGAAAGTGCCAAAGAATGGGTAGAGTTCTTCGACAATATGACCGAGGAACAAGTGCAATGGATGTTTGAATGGTTCCCAACAGACGAGTTCATCATCAGCTCAAGGGATACTCCACACTTAGTGCTGATTGGGTTGAGGGGAATATACCCTTATGTTCCTATCCGAGTCATGAGGCAAGCGGGCAGGAAGCAGGTTGTACCAAGGGTTGCAAAGATGAGCCACTTTAGAGCAGACTTTCAAGACGACAAAATCCCTTACAAGTGCCAAGCTCATCACATGTGGCACTGCAAGATCATCTTAGAGAAAAACACCATTGAGCCAGACAGGTATCACACTGGGTGTGCACCTCTCTACCCGGCATGGTTAGAAGACAACCCAGAGGGGATGGTGAGGCCAGGAACCGGTTGAGAGAATAAGATCATAGATGAAGATGCTGAGGCTCAAGTAAAATGCAACAGACTATGCAAGAGGGTACATGATTTCGAGAATGAGCATCGGGAAATACACGAGACAAATATGAGGCTGATCGAGGATTGGAAGGAAATGGCTATCACTTCCAACAGAAGGTTGGAATATCTTGAGCGAGGCTTAGTGGAGCTAGAGGGAAAAATCATAAAGAGGATCGAAGACTGCCAGAATGCTGAAGGAAGTGAGGGAGGACACTTGGCTAGAGCCTACCTGCTGCTGGGACTGCGCGAGCTGGGGAACCTATTTGATGGAGTCAAGAAGATCGAGTCTGAGGAAGGTCCTTCTAGGACCAAGT
The DNA here is from genome assembly GCA_005239495.1 of Nicotiana undulata. Classification (NCBI taxonomy): domain Eukaryota; kingdom Viridiplantae; phylum Streptophyta; class Magnoliopsida; order Solanales; family Solanaceae; genus Nicotiana; species Nicotiana undulata. The sequence continues at coordinate 54,266 of ML297545.1, forward strand.
AGGCTAGATTTATGTTTGCTTTCGTAAATGTAATAAGGCCAAGTTCCATTAGTGACTTATGTTATCTTAGTGTCGTTCTAGGATTCGTCTATTTTATATTAATGAAATGAGGCATTTATTGGCATCTAAGTTCTCCAAATCAAGTGGTCGCTAGGCCTACCTTGGGAATAACGAGGCTCCTAAATTAGGACGCAAATTTACATTCCCGCAATATGTGTGTAAATACCGCAAATACTTCTTTTCAGAATCCTTGCTGACTTGGCTACCTTTTGTTTTTCTTTATTTCTTTTGATTATTCCCATTCCCCAAAGGTTGGTTCGTGCATACTTGCATCATCATCTTATCACACAAGATCCAGGGGCCCTCCACCTTCTCCTCCTTCTAGTCCACCAAAAGGCAAAGGAAAAGCGAAGATGGAAGATTTGAACAACATCAGAAAAGAAAACACTACACCAGCTGAACATACAAAGGCTTCTGACAGTCGGGGTACTCAGGTCCCGAATGATGTTGTTTCGCAACTCGAACAGAGAATAGTGAAACTCCAAGGAGAACTTGAGCATGTCCGGAACATACCAAACTTATCCTTCTCACTTAGTGTCCCAGACATCAGTCATCCGAACACTCAGAACCCCGCACCACCTCAGAACACACCCAATAAGCACCCGAACAATGCTCCTGCAACTCACCATTACACAACTCCACCACAAAACCAAACCATCCCACCACAATACCAGCAAAACACTTGCCACACTCCACGAAACACCATACCAATCATTCCTGAACCCCAAAATTCCACCAATGATCACCACTATGCTCAAGCTCCAAGACACCAAAACAACCCCATATACGTGGAGACCTTACCTCACTCCACTCAACCCATCTCTTATACACCAGAATCCAGTGAGAAGGACATGCTCATCAAGAACCTGGCCGAGGAACTCAAGAATTTGACCAGCCGAGTTCAAGGTGTGGAAGGAGGCAAGGGGATAGAAGGTCTGAATTATGAAGACCTATGCATACAACCAGATGTAGAACTGTCAGAGGGTTACAAACCTCCTAAGTTCAAGATATATGATGGTACAGGTGATCCCAGGGTTCATCTAAGGACCTACTGTGACAAGCTTGTCGGGGTCGGAAAGGATGAGAAGATCCGGATGAAGCTTTTTATGAGGAGTCTTACGGGAGATGCCTTGTCCTGGTACATCAGCCAGGATCCTAAGAAATGGTCCAATTGGGTGAGTATGGCATCTGACTTCATGGACCGGTTCGGGTTCAACACAGAGGATGCACCAGATGTCTATTACATTCAGAACCTCAAGAAGAAACCTACTGAGACTTTACGCGAGTATGCCACTCGTTGGAGGTTGGAATAAGCTAAAGTCAGGCCGACATTGGACGAGGAATAGATGAACAAGTTCTTCGTTAGAGCACAGGATCCACAGTACTATGAGAGACTGATGGTTATTGAAAATCACAAGTTCTCTGATATCATTAAACTTGGTGAAAGGATCGAGGAAGGCATCAAGAGTGGGATGGTCACAAACTTCGAGGAACTGCAGACCACCAATAAAGCCTTATAGTCTGGTGGTATATCTAAGAAGAAGGATCTGGGAGAAGTAATGGTTGCACAAGGACCTAAAACCCCATTCGTATATCGAACCTCCCCACTTGCATATCAAGCATCTCCACCCACCTATCAACCATCACCTCCACCCACCTATCAACCATCACCTCCACCTACATATCAACCCTCATCTCCTAGATATTCCCAATCGACCACTGTCTATCACACCTACAATTCCCAACCATCTTATTTTTAGTCCCCTGCAACTCGTCAAAACTTCCCGAGACCACGACCAAACTTTGACCGCAGACCACCCAAACAGTATACTGCCATTGTCGAACCCATCGACCAGTTGTATGAAAGGTTGAAAGCTTCTGGTTACATCACTCCCATCCCTATTGTGGCCACGAAAAACCCATCTCAATGGGTTAACCCAAACAAGACTTGTGCATACCATTTAGGCATGAAAGGACATACCATCGACGAGTGCCGCACTTTGAAGGACAAAATCCAGGCTTTGATTGACAACAAAATCATCCAGGAAAACGAGGCTACACCTAATGTTCGCAATAACCCCCTTCCAGATCACATGGGCGAGGGCGTCAATGTGATAGAGATGGATGAAGAATGGGATCCGGAGGGATCAATCGGGCTAATAAAAAGGGTGATGATCCCAAGAAGCCCGCAGTTACACTCAATCCCATTATAGTACAGATAAATCTGCCAATGGAGTTTGAGTTACGCATCAGTCCTGTTCGAGGTTGAGGTAGCACCACCCGTAGTGACACCTATTCCATTTGAGGTGAAGGTAGCCACGTCATTTCTAGTAAAAGTATCAACCACACCGCCTTTCAACACCAAGGTTGTGCCGTGGGATTATGTAGCTGAAGCTAGAAGAAGAGGCAAGACCAAAGTAGAGGAATCTAGTGCTGCACAAGGTATGGCTAGGACTAGAAGCGTCTACACACCCGTGCATTCGGGAGAGTCCAGCAAACAGGCCTCTAACAGACCTCCCGTTATTGAAACATGTCCAGATGACCTCTGGAGGAAAGTACAAGCAAGAGAGTACTCAGTCATCGACCATCTGAACAAGACTCTAGCTCAAATATCTATCCTGTCGCTGATGCAGAATTCGGAAGCACATATGGGTGCTATGATGAAGGTATTGAATGAATCATATGTGACCAATAATATCACGAGCGGAGAGATGGCTAACATGGTGGGTAAGGTGTTAGAGAGTCACAAGATCACTTTCCACGAGGATGAATTGCCACCTGAAGGTTTGAGTCATAACAAGGCACTGCATATTACTATGAAATTCGAAGACTACTTCATTACCAGGGTCCTGATTGATGGAGGATCCAGTCTCAATATTTGCCCATTGACAACACTGAAGAGGTTGGGCAAATGCCTATAAGAGATACGAGAAGGGACCATGAATGTGAAGGCGTTCGACGGGTCTCAGAGGGCTACCATCGGAGAAATTAATCTTTTCCTATAGATGGGGTCTACATGGTTCGATGTCGAGTTTCAGGTGTTAGACATATCTGCATCCTACAACTGTTGTTAGGGCGACCATGGATACATGCCGCTGGGGCTATGGCATCAACTTTACATCAAGCAGTGAAGTTCGAGTGGAACCATCAAGAGGTGATTATCCAGGGAGATGGGAGCAACCCCATTTACAACCGTCAAACTATCCCGGTGGTGGAGAATAGAAGAAGGCTCGGTGGAAAAACTTATCATCACATTGAGCGGGTCAATGAAATCGACAAAGATAAGTGGTGGGATAGCAAGATATCAAGCATGATGAATTGGAGCGGGTATGAGCCTGGCAAGGGTCTTGGAAAAAACCTTCAGGTCATCTCCAAGCCAAATACAGCTGAAGCGTCATGGCACTACTTTTGGCTTGGGATATCAATACACCTAGCGAGAGTATAAAAACTGGTCACCACCGTGGAGTGGTCCTTACTATCCACTTGAGCAGCCTATACTGAACCTTAGTCAGACCTTCGAACATGCCGACATCATATGGGGATCAGATGAGGAGGAAGCACTGGCAGCCTTAAGGAACCTGTTCCTGAAAGATGAGGACATGGACTGTTGTGTAATTGTCGAGGAGGAGGAGGAGGAAGGCCCTACCATACAAGCTGTGAGAAAAGGTCATTCCTCAAAAATTGGACTGTCAGACCATCAAGGGCCCGATGAGTCCCGGGTTAGCAAGGCTGAGCAACACTGTTTATTTTGTTTGCTAAGAAAATGATTTCCTTTTTGTATTTCTTGTTTTAAATAAAATCTCCAATGTTACAAAACTTTGTTTAATTGAAAATCGTTTTTATGTTTCAATGAATCGATATTTATTATTACCATTTTCTCTCACATCCTTATGTTGATACCCAATTGTTCCTCAAAATTATTTTCAAACTTGCATATTACCTTCAAAATCACTTTTTATAACGAATGGTAATTTTCCATAATTTTTCATATTTTTATCAATTGATTTCCCTATTTATTTAGTATTTTATATTCAATAATTATTCATAAATTGTAGTATAAATAATTTCAAAATACTTCCCAGCTCAATACATCATTTTTAATCCTTTTAGGATTTAATTATGTGACCAATTAACCAATTTGGCACTATTTAGCTATAATTACACAAATTTTGCAACTATAGACTAATTGTGCCTTTATGCTATTTTAATTCTATAATTAGTCATTTTTATATTTTAATTGTGCCTAGGCCTCGTCCTAACTTTGATCGTCGCCCACCAAAACAATACACTGCCATAGCCGAGCCCATTGATCAGCTGTAGGAAAAGCTCAAAACTGCTGGCTACGTCACACCTATCCCTGCTGCCACCCCTGAGAACCCTTCTCAGTGGGTTAACCCAAGCAAATCCTGTGCATACCATTCCGGCATGAAAAGACACACCATCGAAGAATGCCGCTCTCTGAAGGACAAGATACAGGCTCTCATTGACAACAAGCTTATTGTGGCAAAAGACCCCGCTCCAAACGTCCGCAACAATCCTTTACCAGACCATAAGGATGGAGGTATCCATATGATTGATATAGAAGATGATTGGGATCCCGAGGGATCAATCGGGTTGATCGCAGAAGGCGATGATCCAAAGAAACCAGCAGTCACCCTCAACCCGATCATAGTCCAGATTCAACCATCTGTGGATGTTGAGGTAAATATGTCTATACCACTTTAGTTTGAATTAGCGCCACTTGCAAAGACACCAGTGCCGATTGAAGTTGAGTTTGTGTCTCCGGCAAATGCACCCGCACCATTTGAGGTTGCAATGTTGCCACCCAAGGCACATGTTCCATTCGAAGTAAGGATAGCCGCACCAATTCCAGTGGCGATGTCGACCACGCCACCTTTCTACTCAAATGCTATCCTTTGGGACTATACAGCCGAGGCGAGAAGGAAAGGCAAGGTCAAAACTGAGGAAGCTGTCGCATCACAGGGTATGACAAGGACTGGTAGAGTCTATACTCCTGAACATCTGGCCGAATCGAGAAAGCAGGATGCCAACCGGCCACCCGTTGTTGAAACATGTCCTGATGACCTTTGGAGGAAAGTACATGCTAAGGAGTATTCAGTCATCGACCAACTGAACAAGACACCAGCACAAATATCCATCCTCTCTTTGCTGCAGAATTCCGAGACGCACCAAAGTGCTCTGTTGAAGGTGTTGAGTGAAGCGTAGGTACCAAACAACATCACTAGCGGGGAAATGTCCAATATGGTGGGCCAGGTGTTGGAGAGTCACAAGATAACTTTCCATGAGGACGAGTTACCACCTGAAGGATTGGGGCACAACAAAGCACTGCACATCACTGTGCAATGCAAAGATCATTTCATCACAAGGATCTTGATCGATGGGGGATCCAGTCTCAACATTTGCCCATTGATAACACTCAAGAAATTGGCTAAAGGGTTGCATGAGATAAGGTATGGAGCACTCAACGTGAAAGCCTTCAACGGTTCTCAAAGGTCTACTATTGGGGAGATTAGTCTATGTCTACAGATGGGGCCAACTTGGTTCGAAGTGGACTTCCAAGTGATAGACGTCTCGGCATCTTACAATCTGCTGTTAGGGCGACTCTGGATCCACGCTGCTGGGGCCGTGGCATCGACACTACATCAGCCGGTAAAATTTGAATGGAACCACCAAGAGGATATTATTCATGGCGACGGTAGCAACCATATTTACGGTTGCCAGACCATCCTGGTCATTGAAGGAGGAAGAAGGCTAGGCGGAGGAACTTATCACCACATTGAACGGGTCAATGCTATCGACAAGGACAAATGGTGGGATAGCAAGATTGAGAGCATCCTGAACTGGAGAGGATACGATCCAGGCAAAGGGCTCGGTAAGAACCTCCAAGGGATCACAAAGCCCATAAATCTCAATAAACATGGTACTACTTTCGGTCTGGGGTACGAATACACTTGGGAAGAATTCAATGACTAGTCCTTACTACCCTCTGGAACATCCAATACCTCATCTAGAGTAGACCTTCAAGCAGGCTGGCATTATATATGGATCAGACGAAGAAGAAGCACTTGTAGCAATGAGGAATTTGTTTCTAGAGGACGATGATATGGATTGTTGTGTTATCCTCGAGGAGGAGGGGAGGAAGGCCCTTCCATACATGCTGTAGGCAAGGGGACATCCCTCAAGAACTGGTCTATTAGGACGACCAAATCCCGACGAGCCTCGGGGTAGCAAGGCTAAAAACAAGCATTACGTACTGTTTTATTTACTAAATGATTTTCCCTTTTCTGCATTTTCAACTCCTACAATAAGATCTTCAATGTTCAAAACGGTTATTCAATTTATCAAAGCATTTTCTAAATTTCTTTTACGAATCCATTATTTATTGCTACTGTTTTCTCTCATTACTTTATCTATACAACATTACTATTACTTGTCTTGATGAACCGATGACTGTGACATGCAATGAGACAACGCAGCAAATGGACATTCATTCAAATGAAGACGATATACCCAATGAGATTGTTAAAGAGGTCAAAAACTTTGAAAATAGACCTAAGTCCAACCTGGACGAGACTGAGGTTATTCTGGGAAATTCAGAGAACGTCAAGGAAACTCGCATTAGCATTCATTTATCACCATCAAAAGAGAAATAATACACCGAATTCCTAAAGGATTATGAAGACATCTTCGCCTGGTCGTATGATGACATGATCGGTCTAATAACGTCTATTATGGATCACAAATTGCCGACCAATCCAACGTGCCCACCGGTGAAACAAAAGCTCATAAATTTCAAACCCGACATGAGTTTAAAGATCAAAGAGGAAGTTACCAAGAAGTTCAACGCCAAAGTTCTCAGGGTGGTTGAGTACCCAACATGGTTAGCCAACATTGTACCTGTGCCGAAGAAAGACGGGAAGGTTAGAGTCTATGTCGACTACCGAGATCTCAACCGGGCAAGTCCGAAAGACGACTTCCCCTTGCCGAATATACACATTCTAATTGAAAACTGCACCAAGCATGAATTACAATCCTTCGTAGATTGCTTCGCGGGTTATCATCAGATTTGGATGGATGAGGAATATGCTGGGAAAATGGCGTTCATTACACCATAGGGAGTGTACTATTACAAGATGATGCCGTTCGGCCTAAAGAATGCAGGAGCCACCTACATGAGGGCTATGACCACCATATTCCACGACATGATTCACAAGGAGATCGAAGTGTATGTGGATGATGTCATTATTAAATCAAAGAAAGCTGATGACCACATGGAGGATTTGAGGAAGTTCTTCAACAGGTTGCGAAAATACAATTTGAAGATGAACCCCGTGAAGTGTGCATTCGGGGTTCCTGTCGGGAAGTTGCTGGAATTCATTGTAAGCCGCCGGGGAATAGAATTGGATCCATCAAAGGTCAAGGCCATTCAGGAATTACCACCACCAAGGAACAAGAAAGATGTTATGAGCTTCTTGGGGAGGCTTAACTACATCAGCCGATTCATAGCACAGTCTATAGTCATCTGTGAGCCGATCTTCAAGATGCTGAAAAAGGAAGCTGCAACTAAGTGGACCGAGAATTGTCAAAAGGCTTTCGACAGAATCAAAGAGTATTTGTCAACATCGCCGGTCTTGGTACAACCTGAGCCCGGTAGACCCCTGCTACTCTATCTTGCTATACTGGATGGAGCTTTCGATTGCGTTCTCGGGCAACATGATGAAACATGGAGAAAAGAGAAAGCCATTAACTATGTCAGCAAGAAGTTCACTCCGTACGATGCCCGATATTCTTTATTGGAACACACCTACTGCGGTTTGACTTGGGTCGCCCAGAAGCTGAGGCACTACTTCTGTGCCTACACAACATATCTCATATCAAGGATGGATCCATTAAAGTACATCTTTTAGAAGCCCATGCCTACTGGCAAGCTAGCCAAATGGAAAATTCTGCTGAGTGAGTTCGACATTATCTATGTGAATCAGAATGCAGTCAAGGGACAGGCATTGGCGAACCATCTTGCTGAAAATCCTGTGGACGGAGAGTACGAACCCCTGAAAATGTATTTTCCCGATGAAGAGGTATCATTCGTAGGAGAAGACATTGAAGAACCCTACAACGGTTGAAGGATGTTCTTTGATGGAGCAGCAAACGTCAAAGGAGTTGGCATTGGAGCAGTCCTAGTATCAGAAACTGGTCAGCACTATCTAGTATTCGCTAAACTCAGATTTCCTTGTACCAACAACATGGCTGAATATGAGGCCTGCATCTTGGGGATCAACATGGCCATTAACATGAACGTCCAGGAGCTGTTAGTAATTCGTGATTCAGACTTATTGGTACATCAGATACAGGGAGAATGGGCAACCAAAAATTCCAAGATATTTCCATATTTGCATCGTGTACAAGAGTTGAGAAAGAGGTTCACAAAGATAGAATTACGACATGTCCCCAGAATCCAGAACGATTTCGCCGATGCATTGGCTACTTTGTCCTCAATGATCCAGCATCCGAACAAAAATTTCATTGACCCTAATCCGGTGAAGATCCATAATCAACCAGGTTACTGTGCCCATGTCGAAGAAGAAGCAGGCGGAAATCCTTGGTTCCATGATATCAAGGAATATTTGGAAAAAGGAGAATACCCAGAGCTTGCAAATGCCACTCAGAAAGCACACTTCAAAGACTGTCTAACAATTGCTTTCGCAGCGGAGGAATCCTGTATAGGAGGACTTCTGATCTGGGGTTGTTAAGGTGCATCGACGCAAAAGAAGCATCAAAATTATTGGAGGAAATTCATGCTGGGACCTGCGGTCCACATATGAACGGTTTTGTTCTGGCGAAGAAAATACTCCGAGCTGGTTACTTCTGGATGACTATGGAAACGGACTGCATCCAGTACGTCCGAAAATGCCACCGCTGCCAGATACATGGAGATATGATAAAAGTACCTCCGAGTGAGATTAACGCAACAGGTTCACCATGGTCGTTCGCTGCCTGGGGCATAGACGTTATTGGACCAATCGAGCCTGCCGCCTCCAACGGACACCGGTTCATTCTGGTCGCCATCGATTACTTTAATAAATGGGTAAAAGCAGCCTCCTACAAAGTAGTTACCAAGAAAGTTGTGACTGATTTCGTACGCAACCGCATTGTTTGTCAGTTCAGAGTTCCAGAGTCAATCATCACCGATAATGGTTCCAATCTCAACAGTGACTTGATGAAATCTATGTGTGAAACTTTCAAGATCAAACACAAGAATTCCACAGCCTATCGACCTCAAATGAATGGAGCTGTAGAGGCCGCCAACAAAAACATCAAGAAGATTCTAAGGAAGATGACAGAAAGGCATAAGCAATGGCATGAGAAGTTATCATTCGCCTTACTGGGATACCGTACCAAGGTTCGCACATCAACCAGGGAAACTCCTTATATGCTGGTCTACGGTACAGAGGTTGTTATTCCTGCCGAAGTTGAGATTCCATCTCTAAGAATCATAGCTCAGCGATGCAGAATGGGTAAGGAACCGTAATGAGCAACTGGCCCTCATAGACGGAAAGAGAATGAACGCAGTTTGTCATGGTCAACTCTACCAGTACAGAATGTCCAGAGCTTTCAACAAGAAAGTCAAGCCGAGACGATTCACGCCAGGGCAGCTGGTGTTAAAGAAAGTCTTTCCACATCAAGACGAGGCCAACGGGAAGTTCTCTCCCAACTGGAAGGGCCCGTACATGGTTCATAGAGTATTGACAAGAGGAGCACTTATACTTGCAGAAATGGACGGAGAAATTTGGCCAAAACCGATCAATTTAGATGCAGTCAAATGCTACAATGTGTAACTCTTTATGCTTTTGTCAGCAATGTAAATTGAACTACGCCTGACCTGATTACCGTTTAAGAGGGGATACGTAGGCAGCCCTATGGTTTCAGTCACAATTCAATAAAAATCTCATTTCTCCCACAATTGGAAACTGGGGCAGAATTTTGAGGAGGGCCCTCAAAACTCTGAAGCAAGAGAGGTTGCAACATCTCAAACCATGTCACGGTCGTCGGTTCATCTAAAATTATCTCAGATTGTATGCTTACATTATACTTTTACAAAATCATGCATATTCGTTTTTGAAATAGCTTGTTTAGCAAACGCTACCCCAATGATACAGACAGTATCATCATGATCAAGCGAACGAGTCAAGGAAAGCCAACGGGAATGCAAACTAACCTTTCCCCTTACAGGACTCATAATTTTTCTTTGGATGCATTAAAACAAAACTGCAAAGACCCCAAAAACATACTATCCGCCCGACGGACATATATTGCTCAAAGACACGCTTCTCAAAATTGTCGCACATGCCGACATTTATTATCAGCACAAACGATGCGTCATTTTCGCAATACTCACAACAATCACAATGCCGTAATTTATCTCCAGCTAAGAACTCCTACTGATATTTTATTCACTGCATAAGGCTACCATTCTGCCTTCCGATAATAAATGTTGTCTCCATCTGCATCTGCATTGCATAAGGCTACCTTTCTGCCTTCCGAGACTAAACACTGTCTCCATCTGCATCTGCATTTCATAAGGCTACCTTTATCCCTTCCGAGACTAAACGATGTCTCCATCTGTTTTTTATTTCTTGCATAAGGCTACCCTTCTGCCTTCCGAGACTAAACGTTGTCTCCACCCGCATCTGCATTGCATAAGGCTACCTTTCTGCCTTCTGAGACTAAACATTGTCTCCATCTGCATTCTATTTCTTGCATAAGGCTACCATTCTGCCTTCCGAGGTTAAGATCAACCTCCACCAGCATTTGCATAAGGCTACCATTCAGCCTTCCGAGGCTAAACGCTGCCTCCTATTTACTTTTCAAAAAGCAACCACTGCCTCTAGCATTATTTACTTCGCTTTCTTTTCGGGTTAAGTTCTCCCCCTTTAATTCGCAAGACTAAGCTCTGCCTTGTTAGCATCATACTGTTGCATCTTCATAGGCTGAAATATCGCCAACTCATCCAAAGGCGTCATCATTCGGAGGCACCATTTTCATTGCCCGAGAACACCATGTCATGGCCCGAGGATCTCTTTTATCAATTTGCATATCATTATTCAAAGGCATGATGGTTCAGAGGCACCATCTACATGTCCTGAGAACATCATTTCATGGCCTGTGAATCCTGCATCAATCAATTCATAGCCCAGGACATAATGGTCTAAAGACGTCATCCTTAACCGTCTAAAGACAGCATTCATGGTCCGACGGGAATTTGCATCATGTTTAAATTACGCACAATATATGCTTGTATTGTTCATTGGCAGGTAATCCAACAAGCAACAACCCTCCTGGCGGGAGTGGTCCTGCTCCAATTCTCCTAACTACCCCGTAAGCCGCTTGTTCACCCAACCCTGCACTTTGCGCCCGTTCTTGTAAAACTTCATCGGTATACTTCACCGGTGGATCCTGAACTACATACGGCCTGATTCTTATAAAACCAGGGATATGTAGGCAACTTAGAAACCAGGGTGCGTCTTAAATCTTTCAAGCTATCCCCACTCAGTCAAAATTGGCCATCATATCTTTACCCGACAACTCTTTCATCCTTCCTGGGTAAAGAGGGGCAGCTGTTGATATCCAATTTTTCCTCAAAATTATTTCAAATTTGCATATTACCTTCAAAATCACTTTTTATAATGAATGGTATTTTTCCATAATTTTTCATATTTTTATCAATTGATTTTCCTATTTATTTAGTAATACTTCCCAGATCAATACATCATTTTAAATCCTATTAGGATTTAATTATTTCACCAATTAACCAATTTTGCACTATTTAGCTATAATTACATAAATTTTGCAACCATAGCCTAATTGTGCCTTTATGCTATTTTAATTCTATAATTAGTCATTTTTATATTTTAATATTAACTAATTACTTTATATTTCATTTACTTAGCATTAATTTCATTGTATATAATTATTAGCTATTTTATTAATTATTTATTCTATTTTTTACGGGTATTTAACTAATGGCCACTTTTTAATTTCAATTGTAACCCAATTAAACCCAACCCACCAGATTAAAGTAACCCAATTAACCCCAGCCCGAGCCCAATTCCTACCTGGCTCAACCCCTTGATCAATCTGAGCCGTTGATCAATTGAGATCAACGGCCCAAATTACTTGCTACCATAACTAGATCCAAACTAACCCCCCCGACCCCTCTTATTCTCATAGGTCTCTCATCTCTCTACTCTCTCTCTCTATCTCTCTAGTCTCTTCTTGAGACTTCTGTCTCCTCCCTGCTCCGATGAGTCACTTCGTCTTCTCCAGCGACCTTCTCCACCGGAGGCCATGTATTCCTCACCCTCTGCCTCCTATCGTTCCCTTATGCCGGTGTTTGTCATCTCTAAGGTCTTCAAGATACTTGGGTTAATCCTCCTACCCCCTGGGCCTGTGCTCACCATTCTCTTGCCACCTCCAGCCACTCGAGTAAGATTCATGACTGTTGGGGCTAAACCAGTAACATTTTCGAGGTTTTTCTTATCTTTCTAGATTCTTTTTGAAACCCTAAATGCTTAGAACTCCCCGATTCTTTGATATATATGATAGATCTGTGTATATTTCAAGCTATTTCGTTGTTTTTTCTCAAAGATTCTCCGATTTTCTCTAAAACGACTCTTCGTTTTTCAACTAGGGTTTCGTGACCTCTTTTCAAAAATGGTTCTTTTTCTGATTCTTAGTAATTTCTACTGTGTTTGAACGATTCTCCTATGTTTTTCTTGTTGTCTGAGTTACTATGCTAAAAAAGACCTAATTTTCTAGGCTGTCTGTTATTACATGTTTATGTGTGTTCGTTTCTTATGAAGCTGTCTGTATATTCTTTATGATTCTCGTTTTAGCTTGTTGCTAGGGTTTTCAATCTTATAATTTTCTCTAAATGTTTGCTTAGGGTTTCTCTGATCTTGTCCAATATGTGTTATTTACTGTTTAAAAGGCCTGACTATCCGTTCTACTGATTGGTTGCATGATAATCTACACTTACTTTATGTATTCTCCTTAAAACTGTGATACTTGCCTTAAAGACTGTGGTTTTGTGTATTTTCCTTATGACTCTTTACTGATTTTGAATTGTTTCCTTATTTGTGTAATACTTTCCCTTGAGTTGGTATCGATTCCCTATGATTGGAATCTCACTCGATATCCTCTTGACTAATTCTCAGACCTGAGTTGTACTCTGTCTTATTTTAGGTGCTGTCAATATTTCTCATATCCTTTCCTTACTTGGAATATTCTGCATTTAGTCTTCATTACATGCCATATGCTTTACTATTCTGGTAAAATCAGTTTGTAATTGACCATTTTCATTGTTTAACATGGATTGTGTCCGTTTGAACTATGACTCCCTAATTAAAGGGAGTGTCTTTAATTGATTCTGATTAAGTATTCTTCCTATAAGTGTGTTAAATTAGTACTTCTTACCTTATTTTTCCTGCATATTCCAAACTATAAATGCCTCTACTCTCTCATTAGCATAAGGGACAGATCAAGATACTTTGTTCTACTTTCTCTTGCTCACACACACACATTCTACTGTTCCCCTCTTTGTTGTTTGCTGTTGCTAGTCGGCTGAGAGCCAAGACTAGCTATTCTACTTGTCTCTTACTCTGTATTTGCTGTCTTCAACTGGTATGTTTCCAATTTATATTTAAGGTCTCCAAAACAACATGCTTCTCTTGTTACTACAATTCATCCTGTTTCTGATCTTCTTTTATTTGTGGCTGTGTTGTCCCACTTGCAACTAATTTGGTATAGTTCTTTGTACTCCTCCCTTTAGCCTCAACATATGTACTCCTTCTTGTGTGTTTCAATGTTATCATGTTCATGTCTTCTGTGATCCCTAGTGTGCTGCAATTGCATTATATTATTTAAATACATGCTATATCCGAACTGTTTTCTTAAACCTATGTCCTACCCTCTCCCAAAGTATTCCCCTTAATCTGACCCTGTGTAAGTGCTAACATGAATCCTTGTGACCAATTGTGTTTGTGACTGTTCAGACTCAATCTTAGTCTGTGACACTCTAATGCTAACATGTATTCTAACATGTCCCTATTTGTCCCCAGTTCCCATTATCCTTGTGTGAGGTTTGATCTTTGGGTATTACTGAACCTATTTTGGTTCTATGTTTGGCCTGTTGCTTATATGATTCCACTGTTATTTTCCAAAAGCTATTTTATCAAACAACTGTCTTGAAATGTTTCTAAGTAAGTTTCTTTCAACATTGCTTTGTCAAAACCCCTTTTTAAAACTTATCTCCTGCACTTCACCTTATTCCTAGATCCCTAAGTCCCACCCCCTCAGTGTGAGCACTGCTTTGGGAACCTCTTGAGTTCCTTTTGAACCCTGGCACACTGAGGCTAGTATTTCTACACTGCACATGTCTAACTCCTGGTTACTAGGTCTGGGTGTGAGCATTGCCTGGGAGCCCCCTGAGGTCCTTAGGGATATTTGACACACCCGGACTATGAAAGGATATGAAACACCAAAAGGCATTGAGGTTCAGAGGATTTGAGCCTATTGAAGGCTCCCTATAGAATAACTTCTTATTTTCCACTTTTTAATGTAATTAATAATTCCTGGCTTGTAATAATTTGTAAACAACTCATGGGGCTGGATAGTGAAATGGGAGGGGATAACTATGCATGCTTAGTCACTATAAAGGGTAGAAACCATGTTTTAGGCTTTTAATTTCTTATCTGCGCAATAGAGATCATGTGTAGGTTCATATCCATGCATTAGAAATCCTGTTCCTTAGGATCCATGTATACTATTTCAGCATGTTCATCCTCATATCATTTAAAAGATCCTGTGTTAAAATAGGTCAATAATTGGTGCTTTTGCATTGCTTTACTCGCTTCCATGTACACCTAGGGATCACGTATTAGGTTTAACAAATTAATAAACAAGTGGTTTCCTAAAACTGCGATGCAATACGAACACTTAGATATCCTGCCTTAGGATAAATGCAGCGTTAATACATAGGTCCTTTTACATATTTTTAAACATGTTCTAATACTGAAACACCCATGCATTTAGAATATCATGTTTAGGCCTTGCATCATTCTGCATTTTCTTTGCATTAGATGTCATGCTTTAGGATTGCATTTGTATTCACTTAGGCATCCCCCTAGCTTGATTCTTGATAAAAATAGGCTCATCCCGTTTGGTAACTATTTTCTGAAACTTGAACACCTAGAGTGGTATGCTTAGTAATATGATTGAAATAATTTTCTGTAATAATTGACACGCCTAGGCAAGCCTTAGGTGTTCGATCTGTTAAAACTGGAAATATACTTCTTCATATATGCTACTCAATTATCAACATGTTAAAATCAGTAAGCAAAACTGATAAAACTCCTTCTTTGAATTAAGTAATAAAGCTGCCTCTATATCGCGTTCCAGTTTCACCTAGATATCATGCTCTAGGATTCTGGAAGGCCTTCACCTGTGTTTGAGTCGTGCTAAATTATATGCATAATCTATGGAGGAATATTTGGGCCTCATATCTGTTTTATGTGTTTCCCTTTATCTGCAGTCCTAATTGTTGTTGTTTGTCGCTTAGAATCTTTCCCTTTAAACCTAAGGGTCAGCCTAGTACCTCCTTTAGGATAGTAGTCCTAACCTCCTCCGGGACTGATAGGATGGGACGGGTAATAGCACGCAATAGAGCTTGTGACTAAACACGCGCTTTAATCCCCTTCACGGGGCGGGAAAGGGTAGAATATAGATATGACGACCGATGCGCTAATACCACGTGTAGCCCCTCTTTTAGGAGTGTCTATCGGGTATTGCATTGATGTGATCCGTATTACTTCAAACCTAGGATATCATTTCTTTAAGTGTTAGGTTATAATCTTTTCAAAGACTTTGTCGTTTCATAATTGTTTTCTAAACACTTGGTCGTTTAACATCTGAAATCCCGTCTTACTTGAGCCCTTTACTTGTTATTTGCTAATTGTACAAATTCACAAAAACTATTTGGCTGGGAACCACATTTGTGGATCCTGAGGGGTGCCTAACACCTTCCCCTTGGGATAACTTCAAGCCCTTACCCAATCTATGGTAATGCAAACTAGTTCATGAGTTAATTACTCTAGGTTCCCTAACGCACCTCAAACCTGTTAGGTGGCGACTCTCTCCTTTTAATACTCTTTCCTTAAAAGAGTTTGTCACGTGTCATAAACACCCGATCTCCACGAGGAAAAAGTGGGGCGCGACACCTTATCTATACATCATTACTATTTCCTGTCTTGATGACCCGATGATTGTGACATGTAATGAGACAACGCAACAAAAGGATAGCGATTCAGAGGAAGAAGATGTCATACTCGAGGAAATTATCAGAGAAGTAGAAGATTTTGAAAACAAGCCTAAGTTCAATCTGGATGAAATAGAAGTAATGAACTTAGGAGATTCTGAAACTGTTAAGGAGACCCGCATCAGCATTCACTTGTCGTCGTCAGAGAAAGAAGAGTACACACAGTTCTTGAAGGAACATGAGGACATATTTGCATGGTCATACGATGATATGACCAGGTTAAGTACATCCATTGTGGCTCGCAAATTGCGCACAAACCCAATGTGTCCGCCAGTGAAGCAGAAACTCAGGAAATTCAAACTTGATATGAGTCTGAAAATCAAGGAGGAAGTCACTAAGAAAATCAAGGCCAAGGTCCTCAGGGTGGTTGAATACCCAACTTGGTTAGCCAACATCGTGCCCGTTTCGAAGAAGGATAGGAAGGTCAGAACTTGTGTCGATTATCGGGATCTTAATCGAGCCAGTCCAAAAGATGATTTCCCGCTTCCAAACATACACATCTTAATCGACAACTGTGCCAAACATGAACTCCAGTCATTTGTGGATTGTTTTGCCGGTTACCACCAGATCTGGATGGATAAGGAGGACGCTGAGAAAACAACTTTCATTACACTATGGGGGTGTACTGCTCTAACATGATGTTGTTTGGTCTGAAGAACACTGGGGCCACCTACATGAGGGCTATGACTACCATCTTTCATGACATGATACATAAGGAGATCGAGGTGTATGTGGACGACGCCATCATTAAATCCAAGAAAGCCACAGATCATATAGCAGATTTGAGGAAGTTCTTCGACAGATTGCGAAAATACAACCTGAAACTAAACCCTGCAAAGTGGCATTCGGGGTTCCTGCCAAAATTTATTGGGTTCATCATCAGTCGCCGAGGGATAGAACTGGAACCATCCAAAGTCAAAGCCATCCAGGAGCTGCCACCGCCGAAGAGTAAAAAGGATGTAATGGATTTTCTAGGAAGGCTAAACTACATCAACCATAGCTCAGTCCACAGTCATATGTGAACCAATTTTTAAGATGTTGAAGAAAGATGCTGCAACTAGTTGGACCGAGGATTGTCAAAGGGCTTTCGACGGGATCAAGGAGTACTTGTCAACACCACCAATTTTGGTCCCTCCAGAGCCAGGTAGACCTTTTCGACTCTACCTTGCAGTACTAGATGGTGCCTTCGGTTGTGTTCTGGGGAAGCAGGACGAGACAAGGAGAAAGGAACAAGCTGTATATTACCTGAGTAAGAAGTTCACTCCATATGAAACACGGTACTCTCTGTTGGAACGTCATGTTGCGCTCTGACCTGGATAACTCAGAAGCTGAGGCACTACTTTTGTGCTTACACAACATACCTCATATCGAGGATGGATCGCTTGAAGTATATTTTTCAGAATCCCATGCCCATTGGCAAGCTGACTAAGTGGCAAATCCTGTTGAGCGAGTTCGACATTGCTTATGTGACTCAGAAAGCAGTCAAGGGATAAGCACTGGCAGATCATCTCGCTGAGAACCCTGTAGAAGGAGAATACAAACCCTTGAAAATGTATTTTCCTGATGAAGAGGTGCTATTCATACGAGAAGATATTAGTGGATCCTACATGGTTGGAGGATGTTCTTTGATGGAGCGGCAAATTTCAAAGGATTCGGCATTGGAGCTGTTTTAGTATCAGAAACTGGCCAACATTATCCGATATCTGCTAAACTCAGATTTCCCTGCACCAACAACATGGCAGAGTATGAATTTTGCATCCTAGGGCTCAACATAGCCATCGACATGAATATTCAGGAGCTGCTAGTAATCGGCGATTCAAATTTGCTTGTGCACCAGGTACAAGGAGAATGGGCCACCAAGAATTCCAAGATATTTCCATATCTGCACCATGTGCAAGAATTGAGAAAGAGGTTCACAAAGACAGAGTTTCGGCATGTTCCCAGGGTTCAAAACGAGTTTGCCGATGCATTGGCCACTTTGTCATCCATTATATAGCATCCCGACAAGAACTTCACTGATCCTATTCCAGTGAGGATCCATAACCAGCCGACATACTGTGCCCATGTTGAAGAAGAAACAGATGGGAAGCCTTGGTTCCATGATATCAAAGTATATTTGTCAATAGAAGAATACCCGGAGCATGCAAATCATACTCAGAAACGTACGCTTCGAAGGTTTTCCAATAGTTTCTTCCACAACGGAGGAACCCTATACAGAAGAACTCCCGATTTGGGATTACTGAGGTGTGCCGATGCAAAGGAAGCTTCTAAACTACTTGAGGAGATACATGCTAGGACTTGCAGCCCGCATATGAACGACTTTGTCTTGGCCAAGAAGATACTTAGGGCCGGTTATTTCTGGATGACCATGGAGACATATTGCATCCAGTATGTTCGGAAATTCTACCAATGCCAGGTACACGCAGATATGATAAAAGTACCACTAAATGAGCTCAATGCAACAAGCTCACCTTGGCCATTCACCGCCTGGGGAATGGATGTCATTGGCCAATCGATCCCACTGCCTCAAATGGGCACCGATTCATCTTGGTAGCCATTGATTACTTCACCAAATGGGTCAAAGCAGCATCTTACAAGGCAGTGATAAGAAAGTCATAGCAAATTTCGTCCGCGATAAGATTGTTTGTTGATTTGGAGTTCTGAAATCAATCATCACTGACAATGCCTCCAATATCAATAGTGATCTGATGAAGGCCATGTGTGAGACTTTCAAAATAAAGCACAAGAATTCCACCGCCTATAGACCTCATATGAACGGAGTTGTAGAAGCCGCCAACAAGAATGTCAAGAAGATATCGAGAAAGATGGTAGAAAATCACAAATAGTGGCACGAGAAGCTGCCATTCTCTTTATTAGGATACCGTACCACGGTCCGCACATCAACCGAGGCAACTCCCTACTTGCTGGTTTATGGTACGGAAGATGTTATTCCTGCTGAAGTAGAGATCCCTTCCTTGAGGATCAACAAGAAGCTGAACTCAGCGATGTAGAATGGATAAGAAGCCGTTGTGAGTAGCTAGCCCTTATAGACGGAAAAAGGATGAACGTAGTGTGTCACGGGAAACTCTATCAGAACAGAATATCTAGAGCCTTCAACAAGAGAGTCAAGCCGAGACAGTTCACACCAGGCCAGATGGTGTTAAAGAAGATCTTCCCGCATCAAGATGAAGACAAAGGGAAGTTCTCTCCCAACTGGAAAGGTCCTTACATGGTTCATAGAGTATTGACAGGAGGAGCTCTCATCCTAGCAGAGATGGACAGAGAATTCTATCCAAAGCCGATCAACTAAGATGCAATCAAGCGATACTATGTGTAACTCTTTATGCTTTCTTCATATGATGTAAATTGAACTACGCTCGACCTGATTCCCGTTTAATAGGGATACTTAGGCAGCCCTATGGGTTCAATCAGAATTCAATAAAAATCTTATTTCCCCCCACAGTCAGAAACTGGGGCAGAATTTTAACGAGGACCCTCAAAATTCCGAAGCAAGTTCAGCCGATCGCAACATGTACAACAGTCAGAAATGTCAATCCATTGAACTGGGGCAGAGTTTTGAGGAGAACCCTCAAAATTCTATAGCAGGAGAGGTTGCAACATCTCGGATCGTGTCACAGTCACTGATTCATCTAGCCAATTTCTAAAATAATATCATTTACTATGTCTTTGAAAATTATGCGTGCTTGCTTGTAAAATGACCCTGTTTAGCCAACGCTGCCCCCAATGATTTGACTAGGATCTTAAGACCAAGCGAAGCAAGCCAAGCAAAGCCGATGGAGGCACGAACCAACCTCCCCTTTTACAGAACTCACAATTTTTCTTTGGTTGCAGGAACAAAGATTATACATGCCTCGAAGTCACGATCTTCATAACAACCACGATAATGAAATCTACTACCAGCTAAGAAAACTTGGCTATCATCTGCTATTTATTCTATTTTTTTCTCTGCATAAGGCTAAGCACTGCCTTTATCTTGCATGAGACTAAACATTGTCTCCTTACTTGCATGGCGCTAAGCCCTGCCTCCATATCTGCATAAGGCTAAACTCTGCCTTCATTTTCATGGGACTAAGCCTTGTCCCGCTTCTTGCATGAGGTTAAGCTCTACCTCCATATCTGCATAAGGCTAAGATCTGCCTTCACTTGCATGGGAATAAGCCATATCCCACATCTTGCATGAGACTAAGCTTTGTCTCTATATGCATGAGGCTAAACCCTGCCTCCATATCCGCATAGGGATAAGCTCTGCCTTCATTTGCATAGGGCTAAGCCATGTCCCACATCTTGCATGGGGTTAAGATCTACCTCCATATCTGCATAAGGCTAAGCTCTGCCTTCACTTGCATGGGACTAAGCCCTGTCCCGCATCTTGCATGAGACTAAACTCTGTCTCCATATCTGCATGAGGCTAAGTCAGGCCTCCATATCTGCATAAGGCTAAGCTCTGCCTTCACTTGCATGGGACTAAGCCCTGTCCCGCATCTTGCATGAGACTAAGCTTTGTCTCCATCTGCATGAGGCTAAGCCCTTCCTCCATATTTGCATAAGGCTAAGCTCTGCCTTCATCTTGCATGTGACTAAGCCATGTCCTGCATCTGCATGAGGTTAAGCTCTACCTCCATACTTGCATGAGACTAAGATCTGTCTCCATATCTGCATGAGGCTAAGCGTGCCTCCACATCCTGGATAAGGCTAAGCTCTGCCTCCTATTTGCATAATGCCGATCATTATCTTTCGTTTGTTGAGACTAAGCATTGTCTCTCCGGCACTATATACTTCACTCTTCCTTCGGGCTAAGTTCTACCCTCAACTTCACAAGACTAAGCCTTGTATTGTTGACATCATATTATTGCATCTCATGGGCTGAAATATCGCCAACTTTTCCAAGGCGTCATAGTCTAAAGGCATCATCCTCATCGCCGGGAGACACCATGTCATGGCCTGAGGATCTCTCAAATTTTCATATCATTATTCAAAGGCATCATGGTTCGGAGGAACCATTTTCATGGCCCGAGAACATCATTTCATGGCATGCGAATCTCTCACTGAACAATTCATGGCCCAGGACATCATGGTCCAAGGACGTCATCCTCAACCGTCCGAAGACAACTTTCATAGTCCGAAGGGAATCTGCATCATGTTTAAATTTTAGCACAAATATATGCTCTTAGCATCGCTTTATTTGCAGGTGACCTGGTAAGAAACCGCTATCCCAGCGGGAGAAATCTCGCTTCAGTTCCTTCAAACTATCTCAAACTTGAGCGCTCACCACAACCATTCTTTCACCATCCCAAAATCTCGTGTCCGTTCTTGTGATGACTTCATCGGTATATTTCGTCGACAAATCCAGAACTACACACGGCCTGATTCCTGTAAAACGGGGGATATGTAGGCAGCTTAGAAACTAGAGTGCGGCCTAAATCTCTCAAACCAATCTCGTTCGGTCAAAATTGGTCATCATATCTTTACCCGACAACTCTTTCATCCTTCCCGAGTAAAGAGGAGCAGCTGTTGATACCCAATTTTTTCCTATAATATTTTTAAAGTGCATATATACCTTTAAAACCATGCATTAGCATCAATTGACATTTTCCCATAATTTCTACATTTTAAAATTAATTTATCCTAATATTTTATTTATATGAATAATATCAAAATTGCATCACAAATGACTTTATAGCATTTCTTGATTTAATTTTGCTATTTATAGCCGTATTAAGTTCAAATCATTTCACAAACGGCCATATTTACAATTTTTGGTTATAATTGCAATAATTTTGCAATTGTAGCCCATGCATACATTATTGCGTTATTTTACCAAAAAATTGGCTCATTGTATTTTTTAAATGTTGAGTAACTATTTTAAAACATTTTTCTGTATGAAAAATATTTTTATAATCTGTTAATTATTTTATAAAATATTTTTAAATTATTTGGGGTATTTAATAAATAGCCCTTTAGTTTACAAACCTAACCCTTTTCAAACCAGCTCAAAATCCCCTTTAGCCCAATTCCTTTAAGCCCAAACACAAACCTGCCCGACCTAATACCCCATTCAATCCTGACCATTGATCATTCAGATCAACGGTCCATATCCCTCTTTCCATAATTAAACCTAATAGACCCCCCCCCCCCCAAACCCTCTCATTTATTTCCTCTCACGGTCTCACCCGCCATCACCACTCCCCTCTTTTCTCTCAACTCTCTCGACCTAACCCTAGTTCTAAACGCCGTCATCGGCGTGAACCTTAACCTTATGAAACTTCCATGGCTTCTCCGTCCACTCCTGGCCTTCTATGCACTATGGCTCTTTGACTTCTTAGACCCTTGAGAGGATCTCAAGGAACCCAAGCGGTTTTGGGTTGAAACTTTGCTTACTATCCCGTCTCAGTCCATTTTCTCGATTGCGAGTAAGATATTTCTCTTTATTTTATTACGAATCTATGGTTTCCAAACCTACTTTCTCATCTTTGTTGTTTTTCTGAAAAACTTAGTCTATTACCTTTGATCCTTCTCAGATCTGTATAGATCTGAGATGAATCGAGCACTATTCCATGTTTTTCCTTGAAATATTTTTCGTTTTAACTGATTATTCCGATTTTTCCTAAACTAGGGTTCATTACAAATTATTTTTCAAAGGTCTTTCTGACTTCTAAGTGTTTAATCGATTCTCCTTCGTCTTCTGGATTGTTTTTTGCCAGAGTATTCAAACCTTAGTTGATTTTGTGATTTTTCTAAATCATTGCTTCGATTTTGGGTATTTTCTGTGTTACCAGTCATATTACTTTGCTCTATTTCTCGGACTTCAATATTTTTCTTTGTCAAATCCATTATTCTGTGATTTTGCCCTAATTAATCTCTATTAGGGTTCGAATCTATTTTCTAGCTAATTTCTATATTCTTGTGAAATTTTACTTAGTCTATTTTCTGTTTATGGGAGTTGATATTTTCTTCCAGAAATCAGTATTATCTTGAAAGTTTGGCTGATTGATTTACTCTGTTAGAGATTCGTATGTGTAAGTCTTGTTTGTTTCCTTATTTATGACTTTCAATAGTCATCCATGCTTTATTCGATTTCCCGTATAAATTGTGGATTCTTACTGATTCTTTACATGGTATGATTGAGATTCTTTCCTTAATTAGACCCCTCTTATTACCTGTAACGACCTGGCCGGTCGTTTTGAGAGTTAGCGCCCCGATCCCCTGATAACTGTGTTTTCCATGTCTTATTATGCTAATAGAAAGAGTCGTAGAGTTGAGTGATGAGAATTGGAGTGTTTTCAGACATATATTCCTTTAAGGTGAGCTTTAACCTTAGAAATTGGGCCGGAGCGGGAGTTGTGTGAAGATGGATCCGGAATGGAAATCCGTCGACTCCGTTAGCTCTGTTGAGTGATTTTGGGGTTGGGAGCGTGTTCGGAATGTGTATTTGAGATCAGACGTAGATTAAGGCTTGAATTAGCGAAAGTTAGAATTTCGGCGATTTCGGCAGATAGGTGAGATTTTGATATCGGACTCGGAATGGAATTCCGAAAGCGACAGCAGGTCCATAATGTCATTTATGACTTGTGTGCAAAATTTGAGGTCATTCGGACAAGTTTAGACGTGGTTCAGCGTCGGGGGTGAATTCTTGAAAATTCCTAAGTTCCTAGGCTTGAATCTATGCATTTTTGGATATTTAGATCTTAGGGGACGTATTTTTAAGGCCCGACCAAGTTTGAATGGAGCATTGGGGTCAGTTGGTGGTTTTGGGTTGAGGTCCTAGGGGCCTCGGGGTCATTTCGAATGCTTAACGGAAGAATTCGGGACTTGGCAAATTGTTGAACCAGGCTCCTTCTGGTGTTTTCGCACCTGCGATGGAATTCCCGCAGGTGCGAGCTCGCAGGAGCCGCCCCCTAGCCGCAGGTGCGAGGTTGGGCCTGGCCTTCCCAGTCTCCGCAGGTGCGATTGGGTTTCCGCAGATGCGGATCCGCACCAGCGACAAAAGGCCCGCAGGTGCGACCTCTCTCCAGCTTAAGTGAAACCCATACCTGCGATACCTTTTCCGCAGGTGCGGTGAAAGGGACCGCAGGCGTGGGAATCCCTGTTCATATTCCAAAAATCCGAGGGTTATGTTATTTTACAATTTTTGAGTTTTGGGAGCTCGGGAGAGGCGATCTTTGAGAGGATTTTCACCTGCGTAATCGAGGTAAGTGATTACTAAACACCATAGGTTAATTCCCATGTTCCTAATCTTAAATTCCACCCTTAAATTCGGGATTTTTGAGTTGAAATTGGGAAAATTGGTGGAAAATTCCTAGACCGATTATTTGGGTTTTGATTGGGTATTCGACCTCCAATTTGAGAGATTTTCATATGGTTAGACTCGTGAGTGAATAAGGGTTCAGAAAATATAAATTTTACCCGAATTCGAGACGTGGGCCCGAGGGACGTTTTGGTCAATTTTTCTAATTTCGCGTTTTAGTTCCGAAATAATTAGTTATCTTGATTTCTTGAATTTATATTTACATTATACCATCGAATTGAATAGATTTGGGCCACTCGGAGTTGGATACTCGTGGCAAGAGCGTGATTATTGATTGATTTGCACAGTCGAGGTAAGTGGCTTGCCTAACTCTGTGTTGGGGAATTTCCCTTAGGCATTTT
>ML297546.1:0-23246 GCA_005239495.1 Nicotiana undulata
GATAAGGGTGGACATGAGAAATAAATATATATGACTGTGATAAGGGTAGACATGAGAAATAAATATATATGACTGTGAAAAAGATGGACAGGAGAAATAAATAAATATATATATATATATATAAATATATATGACTGCGATAAGGGTGGACAGGGAGAATATATATATATGACAGTCATAAGGGAGGATATTTACATTTATATTTTACTGATTTTTTTTCAAGAAAAAGAGAATCAAAGTTTTGAAAAGCTAAATGACTATTTTTACTGTTTTGTTTTTAGGAAGACAAAGATTTGAAACTTTCTATTTTATAGTACTATTTTCATATTTTGGTGCTACTTTTATTCAAAGATAAAGCTTTAAGAACTTGGAAATTTCTTCTTCTTTTATAATTATTGTCTCAGATATATTTTCTTGTTCGTGCATAATTATTTTTTTGTGTTATCGTACATATATTAATATCACAGGTTTATCGTTATAGCCCCACCTTAGACTCGTCACTACTTCGCCGAGGTTAGGCTCGGCACTTACTCAGTACATGGGGTCGGTTGTACTGATACTACACTCTGCACTCTTTTGTGCAGATCCAGGTACTAGCCAGCAGTAGAGATTTTTAGAACATCCATCTATCTATTCGGAGACACGAGGTAAATCTGCCGGCATTCGCAAATCCCGAGAGTTTTCTCCTATTTTTATAAAATTGTTTTAGTATATTCAGAACAGTTACACTATTTCTTTCAGCCCAGTATTTGTAGTATTCTTTAGTAGTTCGTGAATTATGACACCAGACCCTAGGGTAGTCTTAGAGTTGTTTACATAATTAGTTCGTGATTCGTTCTATTTAAATGACTATTGTTATCATTTTATTTTATTTTGTTGGGAATTGTTTTAATTAGGCTCAATTGAAATTTATTTATTTATGCTCAAGTAATTAATCAAGGAAATTAGCTAAACGATTTCTAACTTTGGCTTGCCTAGCAAGTGTGGTGTTAGGCACCATCACGATCCCTGAGGTTGGAAATTTGGGACGTGACACCAAACCCCCAATAGATATAACACAAGAGGGGTACACCCGATCCACCACAACAGTATCCCCCACCGGAGTCGACACATGAACATCTGAATTCAAAGACTCACGGGGCATATCCAAGAAATGCGCAAAATATGATGAAACATATGAATACGTAGAACCAGGATCAAACAATACCGAAGCATCTCGGTGATAGATGAAAATAATACCTGTAATCACTGCATCTGAAGCTATGGCATCTGGTCTGGCCAGAAGTGCATAGAAACGGGCCTGTCCTCCACCTGATCGACCTCCCCCTCTAGGGCGGCCTCTGATTGCCTGACCTCCACCCCTGGCTGCCTGTGCGGGTGGTGTAAAAACTGGTGCTGAAGCTGGAGGCTGGCTCCTATGCTGATAAGAACTACCAGAAAGGCGGGGACAATACCTCTTGATGTGACCTGGATCCCCACACTCAAAACAACCCCTCTCAGCAAAAGACGGTGGGGTCTGAAGGGAACCCCTGAAACCAGAGTAGCTGCTAGAAGAGCCATGTGCTGAAGAACCCTGAACTGATTGTGGCCTGGATAAGCTCTGGGCTGGAAGTGTACTGAATGATGAATGGCCCGGATGAGAACTGCGGGGTCCGTGTCCTGATGAAGTACCGCTGTAAACTAGACGAGCTGGCTGAGGAGGTCTGAACGGATAACCTCTGTTATACTGAGTCTGGCCTCCCGAGTGAACACCACCATAAATGCCAGCTCCTCGAGGCCTCTTGGCCTCCCTCTCAACACGCTCCTGGCGGCGTACTGACTCAATATCCTTGGCTATGTCGACTACCTCCTCAAAGGAAGCCCCAGATACCATCTCTCTGGTCAGAAAAATCCGTAACTGATAAGTAAGACCATCAACAAATCTCCTGATCCTCTCCCTGTCTATGGGAACTAGCTAGATGGCATGACGAGCTAACTCAGAGAACCTCATCTCATACTGTGTCACTGTCATGTCTCCCTGACGCAACTGCTCGAACTCTCTGCGCAGCTCCTCTCTGCGAGACTGTGGTATATATTTCTCCAAGAAGAGAATGGAGAACTGGTGCCATGTAAGGGGCGGTGCATCAGCGGATCTACGCCTCTCATAGGCCTCCCAGCAAGCAAGTGTAGATCCTGAGAACTGGAAGGTAGTAATTTGAACTCTGCTGGCCTCTAATATCCCTGTTGTGCGTAGTATCCTCTGACACTTGTCCAAGAAATCCTGGGCATCCTCGCCCTCGGTACCACTAAAAGTAGGAGGCTGGAGCCTGCTGAATCTCTCCAACCTACGCTGCTCATGCTAAGGTTGGAACCACATAATCCTGTACCGGAGCAATCAGCATTGCTGGGACTGCCCCAGGTGTCTGAAGTCCCTGGGTGACCTGCTCAGGTGTCCGGGCAGCTGGAGTCTGAATGCCTCCCCCGGCCTGAGAAGTAGTGGCAGTAGTGGACATCGCAACGGCCTGTGCCAAACTGGTGCACACCGTCAAAATATGAGTTAGGGTCTCCTGAAGACCCGGAATCACTATGGGCACTGCTGGTGCCCGAGCCTGCCCCGCTGGAATATCAGCTGCGGGGACCTGATCCTGAGCAACGGGAGGGTCCACAGGTGCTGCCCCGGCTGCTGTGCGGGCTGCACCCCTCCCTTCGCCACGGCCTCGACCTCTGGCTGGTCCTACTAGTGCCTGGTCACCTTTACCGATAGCACGAGTCCTCACCATCTGTGAGAGAATGAAAACAACGGAAGTTTAGTTCCAGAGTTCAACAGAGTCGCATGACAGAATTAAAAAATGTGGAATTTTCCTAAGGGTTCTGTAGCCTCTCGAAGATAAGTACAGACGTCTCCGTACCGATTCGCAAGACTCTACTAAACATGCTCATGACGGTTAAGACCTATTCAACCTAGAAGCTCTGGTACCAACTTGTCACGACCTAATTTCGGAGTCGTGATGGCGCCTGTCGTGGAACACGGCCGGCAACGGTCTATAACGAATCTAAGTTCAATTATCAGAGAGAATACCCTTTTTAATAAATTCGAGGTCAATAAAAATAATAAATCAGAAATTTGAAACAATTTGTGTAAGAACGAAACTCAAATCCTACAAATCCCAGATCCGGTGTCAGGCAGTCATGAGCTACTAATTCATAAACAAGACCCAAAAAAAATGACCAACATAGTGTGAAAGTAAATACAATAGGTAGAAAAAGAAAAAGATGATGAGATCACGGTCGCCAACTGCTACCTCGTCAACTCCGATGAAACTGCTGCGACTCACTGACCAGAGCTGGATCTCAATGTACCTGAATCTGCACACGAGGTGGAGGGTATAACGTGAGTACACCAACTCAATAAGTAACGAAAACAACCTATGGGCAGGTAGTGACGGACTAAACCGCCGATAATTTGAACAACAACATATAGTTTGAACATGACAGTAATATAGTAGAAGTTAAGCGAAATGCACCGATTTATGTCTGTAAACTTGCATATGTTCATATAAATTCAGGAATGCTATGTATACAGTATCCACTCTCATAAGGAAGTCTACTCAGAACTCGAATTGGCCATCAGGCCCAGGGAAAATCCATCCCAGAATAAGGATAAGCACAATGACATAGTCACTCGGTACTGAGGAAAAATGATAGGCCAATCCAGCCCCACGGAGAAGATCCATCTCCGGAACAAGACACCACAGAGAAGATCCATCTCCGAAACATATCACTCGGACAAGATCCATGTCCACGGAAGATCTATCCCTCAATATATGTGCGCTCACTGGGGGTATAAAGACTCCGGAGGGGCTCCTATAAGCCCAAGCGCTATATCAAACCAACAAAGGTATGATTCAAGGATCGTTGTGGTGTGCAGTCCGATCTCATAACTGTCTCAAAAATCCGACTCTAGGCCTCACTCAGTCAATACTTCCAAGTCTCACTCACAATGCTCTCAAATATGTATAATTCAGCCCCAACAATAATAATGCAATATAATTAACAAATACCGAAAATGAGGCATTAAGATGTATGCTACAACAGGACTGAGTGCATGATGTAAATAACTACAGATAGAGACAGCAATAATTGACCGTTTCAGTCTAAACACATTGGCATGAAGCCTTAGCAATTACACTTATCATGATTTCTAATATGTTCAAGGAAATCTCCACCTTCGCAGTACAAGTATGAGTGCGAAACAACCATTAGACAATGCCATGGGATGAGCCAGGCCACAACAATCGGTGTACGCCCATATGCTCGTCACTTGGCAAGTGTGTCACCTTAGTTTACATCAATTATCAGATAATTTGGGGTTTTGAACCCTCAGTTCCAAGGTTGAAGACGTTACTTACCTCAAAACCGGCTAAAACACTACTCCGCAGTGCCCTTGCCTCAAAATTCGGCCTCCGAGCACTCCAAATCTATCAACAATCAAATGTACATCATTACAATGTGCTAAGGAATGAATCCCAATCAAAATTTACAAAAAATACTCAAAATCTCGAAGTTGGTCAAAACCCAGCCTCTGGGCCCACGTCTCGAAAATCAGAAAAATTCACAAAATTGGAATCCTTATCTTCACTCGAGTCTACCCATATCAATTTTATAAAAATCCGACAACGAATACCCCTTCAATTCACTAAAAGAATTTCCTAATTTTTCTTCCCCTTCTTCCCCAATTTCCACTTTGATTCTCCAATTTCCAGGTTAATAATCAATACTAATTCATGAAATTAGACCAACAATGATTAAGGAACACTTACCTCAAGTCTCCCACTGAAAATCTCCCTTCTCCCGAGCTCTCTAATGGAGTTTTTTGAAAAATGGCTAAAACCCTCGTTTTTGGACTTAAAGATCCTGTCTAGTGCTTCCTTCTATGCGATCGCGGACATCCTGTCGTGATCGCGGAGAGTAATTCAACAGCCCCCAAATTTAACCTTACCCGATCGCAACATTCACCACGTGATCGCAATTCACCCTGGTCCAAACTCACGCGATCGCAATCCCCTTCACACGATCGCGATGCACATCATACCCCTACCATACGCACCTCAGGAACTCTACGCGATCGCGGACTCCCTCACGCGATCGCAATGAACAACCTTCTTAGCCCATGAGATCGCGACCCCTCTATTGCGATCACGAAGAACAACTTTGACCCCACCTTGCTAAGCCTACGCGATCGCAGGACTACTTATGCGATCGCAGAAGAGAAAACCAGATGAAAAAAACACCAGAAAATCTGCCAAGACTTTAAGCCAAACGTTGGTCCGTTGACCACCCGAAACACACCCGAGGCCCTCTAGACCTCAACCAAACATACCAATACATCCTAAATGATCATTCAAACTTAGTCGAGCCTTCGAAACATAAAAAACAACATCAAAACTCCAAAAATTCATCGAATTCAAACCTATGAACATTGAAATTTCTAAATTCCACCAACGATGCCGAAACTACCCAAAACAACTCCGATTGACCTGAAATTTTGCAGACACATCCAAAATGACATTACGAACCTGTTCCACATGTCAGAATTTCATTCTGACCCCGATAGCCTATTTTCCCCTGCCGACTGAAAATCGCCAAAAACTAACTTTCGCCAATTCAAGCCTTATTCTACACCGGGCCTCACGAAAACATTCTGAACACACTCCTAAGTCCCAAATCACCTAACGAAGCTATCCAATCCATAAAATCTTCATTCCGAGGTCATTTACCAATAAGTCAACTCCGGGTTAATTTTTTTCAACTCTAAGGCTATTTTTAGAGACTAAGTGCCTAAATTCCTTCTATAATCACTCCGAACCCAAGCTAATCAATTCTATCATATCATGAACAGTCTAACAAAGTTACGACTAGGTAGAACAGTGAAAATAAATGCATGTTCTACGTAACGACGGACCGGGTCGTTACAATTACCTACGGAATCCTACGATTACCAAATCCTCCAAAAAGTAGGAAATAAGATAGGGAAACTGCTCACTATTGACGCCTGCACTTCAGCCACCACTAGGGTCCGATATGCCCGGCTATGTATAGAAGTGTCACTCGATCACCCTCTTAAAACACACATCTAATCGGAGGCCATAGACAAACTATTCTGTATGAGCGATTAAATTTACTTTGCACTGTTTGTGGTCGACTTGGCCATAACAAAACCACCTGCTCATTTTCTCCACCACCGCAGAACCACCCTCAAACTTCCCTACAATCACCAATAGCCCCCTCTACTACAACACAATCCATAGAAACTGAGTGGATAACAGTTCAATTCCCTAAGAAAATCCCTACCCAGCCATGCGCAGATCGAAAAACCAGCCTTCAAGCATCAGCCTCCTCAGCACCGTCTTCTTCTCCAACGGGGGCCCACATAAAGTCATGTATGACACAAAACCCTAACTAATAAGCTTTTACTAACCTCTCTTTAACTAATATAAATACAAAGAAGCACCTTTCTAATAAAATGACCAAAATTCTTCTAACTCCTTCACTAACAAATTTCAATCCTTAACTGATAATGACCCTAAAACTTCTAATAATATTAACGCCACCTCTAATAATAATTTACTAACCAATGATAATACAACCCCCATTAATAACCTCCTAATACCCCCTACTACTGTAATCACTCTACAAAATATCCCTGCCTACCCAATCCACCATAACAAAAAACCCCACACACGTCCCCTCTTTTACATGCAATGCCCCCAGTAGACCACGTGGATTTACCTAACATAAAACACCCTCTTAGGCAACCATTTAAATCCCACTCACGCCTACGAACCCTTACCACTTCTGAACACATCCACCATAACAAAAAACCCCACACACGTCCCCTCCTTTACATGCAATGCCCCCAGTAGACCACGTGGATTTACCTAACATAAAACACCCTCTTAGGCAACCATTTAAATCCCACTCACGCCTACGAACCCTTACCACTTCTGAACACATCCACCATAACAAAAAACCCCACACACGTCCCCTCCTTTACATGCAATGCCCCCAGTAGACCACGTGGATTTACCTAACATAAAACACCCTCTTAGGCAACCATTTAAATCCCACTCACGCCTACAAACCCTTACCACTTCTGAACACTCAATTTACAAATACCAAGACCCTTTGTTCTCCTTCACTACAAAATCACGTAACCTGCCCCATGCAAACCCCTCATGATGAGGATTCACGCCCCCATAAATCAATAAAGTTGCCCAAGTCCAAATCCCACACAAAACCAAATCATTCCTCACCGCCAGATAATACCACTAACATAAAACCCATTTCGTTACAAATATCAAACACCCAGAATAGCACTTTACCTCAACAGACTCCTCATTTAATCACCACTACTAATAGTCATTATGTTTCACAACACCCTTACACACCACCACCGGCGATCAAACTAAACCAGTAGAAGAACTACCCAACGATTTATTCATCAACGCAACTCTCACTCTCTACCTCCTCCACATCTCATAATGGAACCCAACACCACTATATACACTGCCCAAACACCCCTTGCAACGACCAACCCAACCTCTTTGCTAGAGGTGGGACTCAAGAACCATGATCTAACCTTCACAATGGAGGTGAACCACCAGGAAGTTAAAATACTCGTCAACAACCCATGGGACCTGGCTCAAATCATCACGGAGGGGATGCGCTTGGGGACGGAAAATTATGGCAGGTACCATTTCTCTATGATGCAAGCTCCCCACCTTGCACTATACCAACCACTCAACCTGCCAGTCCCAACTTGGGACACCACCCATCTCTACCCACAACTTGTTCAACTGCCCTATTACCCACCAATACCAGCACTTCCTTCAACCCCATGGATACAACCTTACTCTCTTCCAAATCCCTCCCAACAAATACTGGAACCCTTAACTCCTCCACTCCCATCCCCACCCCAAACTCCACTCCCCTCCCATTCCAAACGAACAAGACAACGCATTTCAACAAGAAGTAGCGGAAGCAATGAATTACAACAAAGAGACCCGTCCAGTTCATGCTTGGCTCGAAGGAATAAAAGTCTTTGTCCAGAAGGAGGAATACGAAAGAAAAAATCACATCTGATTCCCCCAAATCTACTACGTTTCTCCCTCCGCATACGACCCACTACCAATCCAAAAGTGGAGAAATATGCGATACTACTACTTCCAACACTATGTGTACGACCAAGGGAGCAATCCAGGAATCGGGGGAGGACCTCGAGCAGTCATCTGCTCACCTCAAGCAATAGTCACATGAATTTTATTATTTGGAATTGTCGAGGAGCTCAATCTGCTGAGTTCCGTCGTAATTTCCGTTCCCTTCTCATTATCACCGCCCATCTTTGGTGGATCTTTTTGTCACGACCCAAACCTATGGGTTGTGATGGTGCCGGACACCACTGTCAGGCAAGCCAACCCCTTAATCAGTTGAAATACCTTCCTGTTTAACAATTCCGAAATCGTTGCCTTTATTGCATTTCATAATCAAATAAATAATTTTTTGTAAATTAAACACGACAAGAAATCTATTTAATTCAATAAAACAAGACTCAACACATCCCCAGAACCCGGTGACACAAGTACATGAGCAGTTTCTAAGAATTTATACAATTATACAACTCTTGTCCGAGAAATAAATGGGACAAAGGAAATAGAGATACAATGTAAAGATATAGAAAAAAGGAGACTCTGTCAACTTCGGAACGCCTCCGGATGAATGCAACCCGAGTAAGTCTCCAAATCAATCGCTGAACTATGAAGATACCTGTGCAACAAAATGCACAGAAAGTGTAGCATGAGTACANGACATGTAAGACAATGAGCAGCAATTATGTATAAAGCACAGAAATCCAAGTAAATACTGGAACAATAACAATGGCCACTTTCTTTCCCCCAAATATCCAATACAAGTCAATATCCATGAAACAATGCCAAATAATCATGCGCACACAGGAATAAGACAACCAGTCGGAGTCATGAGGAAGAATAGCTATGCATTGCCGGGGATCAACCGACCCGTACCAAGAGTGCATGCTTAACAATAATCCTGCCTACGCACTGCCGGGGATTGACCAGCCCGTACCAAGAGTGCGTCTATCATTGTAATCAGGTCATGAGGAAGAATAGTTATGCACTGCCGGGGATCGACCGGCCCGTACCAAGAGTGCATGCTTAAAAATAATCCTGCCCACGCAATGCCGGGGATCGATCGGCCCGTACCAAGAGTGTGTCTATCAATGTAATCATATCATATCATAGTGTAACTTCGTCCATGCACTGTCGGGGATCGACCGGCCTTTACCAAAAGTGCATTCTTAATTAAATCCCGATGCACTGCCGGGGATATACCGGCTCGTACCAAGAGTGAACTATAAATCCGCCGTGGCGTACGACCCGCTCCCATAAGAGTGAAGCAAAATTACATATCGCTCGTGGTATGTAAATTACGAAGCGACAACATGCGCACACAGAATGTAAAGTTCATTTCAACCACAATCCTTTCCAATTATTCAAATAAATAAAAGCTCGGGGAAACAATAATATCTTACATGAGTACAAAACTTATAAGTCATTTCTTTTCCTTTCGTAATACTTTCCAATAAATAATTTCTTTCATATTACTTCCCGTAAGTCTATTCATTTCGTAATATTTTTCTGTGAAAATAATTTCCTTCCATATTATTTTAAAATCCATAAATCTCAGAGAAACAAAACGACATAACAGGATATTATAACATACATATAATTCATTACAAGAAGTATACAGGGCATGATGTGGGGCCTAACTACCCGGACATAACAATAGTAGCCGCTACGTACGAACTCTCGTCACTTGGTACGTACGTAGCCCCAACAAACAATTACATATAGCATGTAGAACACCTAAGGGGACAATTCCCTCTTACAAGGTTAGAAAGGAGACTCACCTCGCTCCGAAGATCCATACCCGTCTTCCAAGCCTCTATGACGACTCCAATGGATGCACGACGTCCCAAAAGTACCAAATAACGGTAATTCAATGAAAATATACTCTAATATCTTCTAAAAATTCAGATTATATAATTTCCCAACTCCGCTCAAGGAATTGACCAAAATGCCCTCGGGCCCACGTGTCCGGATTCCGAAATTTCTCGAAGATAAATTCTACCCATAACTTTACTAACTCAAATATATAATTTGTTACAATTTTCATGCTCAAATTCATGGCTAAAATCATTTTTTATCAATTCTAGGTTTCCTTGCAATTTTCCCACATTTTTCCCAATTTCTCATATCCAATCTGTGTAATAAATCTTGTATTTAACTTGGAAATAAGAGAAACAACTTACCTTTGATGCTTGATGAAATCCCCCTTGAAATGCTCTCCAAAATCATCCAAGTCAAATGAAAGAAATGAAAGAAATGGCCAAAATTCGAGTTTAAAGAATCTGCCCTTGCTTCATCGAGTTGTACCTTGCACTTGTGCTGCACAGGTTGTACATCCTATTAAAATTCCCTTGTTGAACACCTTTTGTTAAAATTCCAATAACTTCTTGTAGAAATATCCAAATAACAAATGGTTTGAATATGTAGAAACTAGACTCAAAGATCTTTAATTTGATAGGTTTTACACCATATAACTCTTTATATATCCCGAGATATGAGCTTCTAAAGTCGGCTGCCTGCATCAGAAAATTCTGGCGAAACTGCTCCACCAGCAATATTCAATCGGTCATAACTTTTTGCCAAAAACTCCAAATGACAAATGGTTTAATGTTCTACAAATTAAACTTCAAGATATACAACTTTTATGTTTTGCACATTTTCCGATTCCTTATAGATTATGATATATACGCTTCCAAAGTTAGCTCTTCGACGCACAATTTGCTGTCCAAAAAAAAAAATGCAGAAATTTTCTGCAATTTTCCTTCTTTCTTTTGTCCCAAATTCATTCCGTTAACCTTCCGAAATCCACCCGAGGCCCTCGGGACCTTAACCAATTATACAAACATTTCCCAAAACATGATACGAACTTACTCGAGGCCTCAAATCACATCAAACAACGCTGAAATCTCGAATCGCACTAAAATTCAAACTTTATGAACTTTGAAATTTCAAACTTCTACATCTGATGCCGAAACCTATCAAATCACGTCCGATTGACCCCAAATTTTGCACACAAGTCATATTCAACATTACGAACCTGATCCAACTTTCGGAATTGGAATCCGACCCCGATATCAAAAAGTCAAACTTTCGGTCAAACATCTGAAAAATCTTTAAATTTCTATCTTTAGCCAAATGACTTTAAAATGACCTCCGGACATCCGAATTCACTTACGATCACGCTCCCAACTACAGAATCACCATACGGAGCTATTCCTAGACTCGAAATCCCAAACGAACATCAATATCATTGAAATGCGCTTCAAGCCAAACTTAGGAAATTTCTTCAAAAATGCTGACTTCCACAATATACACAGAAACACTCTCGGGTTATCCAAATCCCGATCCGGACATACGCCCAAATCCGAAATCACCCAAACCTGCTGGAACCTTCGAATCCTGATTCCGAGGTCGTTTACAAATTCCAGTCTTACTCAATTTCTTCAACTTAAGGCTTCTGAAATGAGAATTTTCCTTTCAATTTAACTCTGAACCTCCTGAATTTCAACTTTGACCATACACACAAGTCACAATACCCGAAATGAAGTAGTTCATGACCCCCAAGTGCTGAACGACGTGCTAGATCTCAAACGACATGTCGGGTCGTTACATTCCCCCCCCCCCCCCAATAAATAGACGTTCGTCCTCGAACGTGCCATGAACTGCCCTAGAATTATCTAAAATCATTGTTTAAAACCTCGTGCACCTACCCGTGCTACCACAACCCAGTTTAGCACATTAGCTTGATAAAATCTGAAGATATTCCCTTTTATCCATATAATAAACTCAGACCCCAGTTCCAACACTTGAAATTCTCTGCCATGCCTGCTTCTAATATGTGAACACCGCATCAACTACCACACGAGGCACCAGAACACAATTGCGTATCCTTGCTGAATCAGCACCATACACCGCATAATCCATCATCTGACCACAATGATGCTCCATGAACCTTAATAGCCAGAATTCTACAAATTTGATGCTCTTAAAGAACCTTATAAGATACACACATATATCCTGCTATAATGCTGACGATACCACCACAACAGAGGAAATGTGTAGAAATTCCTAACCAACTGCAGAGTTAACTAAACATTGAAATCCTTCCTCCTGACTAAGATCATCATCTCATTACAACCAATGATGGTGATTGCCCTGTAATATACTTGCATAGTCTTATCACACCGATCCCAGATTTATAAATTTTGTCTTGCCCAGTATG
The DNA here is from genome assembly GCA_005239495.1 of Nicotiana undulata. Classification (NCBI taxonomy): domain Eukaryota; kingdom Viridiplantae; phylum Streptophyta; class Magnoliopsida; order Solanales; family Solanaceae; genus Nicotiana; species Nicotiana undulata. Next base: position 12,406 of record ML297546.1, read on the forward strand.
AACTGCTCAGACAACCAATCACCCCTAACACGGCCATTAGCCTCACACTATGCCACAATACGCCAATAGGCCACAATTCGAACACGACACATAAGGAAATGACTCCGGAAGGGACTACTCAACTCATGCAACTAATATGAACTTTCTTCGGAAAATTATGAAGTAAAACACAAGAAAATAATTATATGAGCCTTGCTCAACATCACACTGTTGCGGCGTGCAACCCGATCCAAATAACATACCCGTGGCGGCGTGCCACCTGATCCCATCATAAGATTTACATACGGAAATATACACGGAGTTGAATTGCTCACTATTACAAATCACTGAATATCGGTCACAAGCACGCTAAGTGCATAATACCATTCTGGGGAGACTGATAGAGCCATATGATACAAAACTCGAGCACGACTGAGGTGCGATATATAATTTGAAATCTCAGGAGCCATCCTGCTCACATAACCTCGTCACTATGCGGAACCTCAACACATAAGAAATTATCAAGCCGTTTCACAACTCACACGGCACAATCACAATATCACATGAATTTGATGAAGACGGGACAAAACCTGATATCCCAATACCCCTTCTTGAGGAGTGCCATACTGAAATGAACACCTCTGACTCGCATGAAGCCCAAAATCTTGTTTAAATCCATTCACTCACTTCAAGCTGATTCTACACGCATTGAACTAGGTTGATAGCCTTACCTGGGTCCAAACAAACCGCTTCCTTTTTCTTATACACACGAGGACAACCATCATAGCCGAGATAAACACCCCACAATCCACAACCAACTGAGCCGAACGCCTTTCAGGCATAAATTCTCAATTAAGCAATATTACACTCCTTTATACTTGGTCTAATTCTTCAACCAATCAGGTGACTAAATGCCACACTTATGCAATCTTCCCGCGGTCATGCTTCCACGGCCTTCCACACAAGGTAACAAGTATGCACATCCATACCACCGACCACCCTAAGCATGTAAAACAATTCAAGGACCAGTAACCAGGATACAAAGCCTCTTTCACCAATCACCGAACTCAGATGACACTGAAGACAATATCAGTTTATTCTAATCATTTAAATCCTTTGTTCTTGCTCCTCTGAGCATCATGACATCCCTATTAACATCAAACCGCAAATCTCGAAGATAAATACGTCCAGTTACATACTGCTAACTGCACCTAACATGCCAATATGAGATAGTGTGAGAATTCCATCATAACTCCTGAACAAATATTAGGGTGAACATTTACTTACCTCAATTCTTGAGAACCATAACATCACACAAGTGAGCTTTCACAATCACAATACATGCAAATCCTTAGGTAGTGGTCTGAACCACCATAACCCTTCTGGGACCCGCCTACACCTGACAGGCCATAGCAACTGAAATCTATTACGACGGCCGACAGGCCCCACACATATCTTCACAGACCATACACGTACTCAATCATACCGAAGGAACTGATCACTGCCGTACTTGTGCCATTTCAACCATGGCTAACCAATCTATCTTCTTTTAATCATCTTTAGTTGCCTCAAAGGTAATAGTAACTTCCTTCAACTCATAGCAGCTCAACCCTCACTCATCCCGAGTGACCTTGATTCACGAGATCATGCTGCCTAAATTCCGCATCCCGTCTCACAACCTCTTGATAATCTTTCTACAACCCGGAGTCTATTATCTCACTCCTCCGATACTATCCAGCGTGCTGAAATAACATAGAACACTCCAACCATCTTTCTTCCTCTTTGAGATTATACTGCAGAAGCTCGATTCTTAATTACACTGATTCCTGAAACCCTTAAACACCACGTTCCTCTAACATTCGAATTCATTAGGACCACTACTGAGAGTCACCCACTCTGACTGGCCTGGAATACAATCAACCCCAAGGCTCTCCTAGCACATGAACACCCTTTCAACGGAGCACGTGACTGAGTCGCCACCCTTACAACTTGCCTATTCCTTAAGCACGAATTCTTAGCCTTCCAAAGCCTAACCCCGTCAAATTTGACCAACTTCGCACACATTTATCTAATGCCATACTCCTTTCCCTTAGCTGTAACAACTTGCCAATATGCCGACAATCCGTAACTCCATGAGGACACAACCCCACAACCCAACTGCAGGTGGTGGGACTCCCCCACTTTGGTTAACCTCATTTCTTTAGGCACTACCCGACTTCCTTTCCTTACGCCTGGCCCTTTTGAAATGGAACCACCACCTATCACTTTTCACATATCTTTCTTCATCGCGTGCTTCTCAATTGCGTCCTTAATTCATCATCCTTCTTTGTAGCTCTTTGAGCCAACAGATCACCACAACTTTGAATTCTCCGAAGATCATGTTTCTCGAGCTGCCTTCATTAGAGGTAACTGTTCAATTCTGAACAACTACACACCACGATCTCTGACAACCGCTTCTTCAACACCGCTTCACAGCACTCTAACCCCATGCGACCTAAGAGCTATAACACTGGCGAATTTAACACATTCTATTCAATCAAAAACACTGATACCACATCACATATGAAAACTCCACCTCGCTTGATAGCACCAAGTCTCATTACATTATCAAACCCCACCCGACCATTCATAGCCCCAATGTCTTTCCTTTGCCGGAACTAAAACACTGAAATCTTGAAACCACGCCCTGAGAAGACCTCCCTTCAAGCCATTCATTGCCCCTACATATGGGCAAGCATCCTACCATCCTATCAACACCGCGCGATATCCAATCGTAAGCATCATAACAACCTGATCATAGCCTCAAAGTCCTCAGAAACACAATTACTGAGCTGAAACAACATATTATTCTTTTGCAGGGCAGAAAAAACAGCCCCAACCAATTGCACATGGAAAACATATCGCACCATATCCGTAGCACCATTTCAATTCCTCAAAGCCTCGAATCATAGCAAGAGCTTCGCGACGTACAAGATTGAGTAGGAAGAAACATAGGCATAAGCCTTAATGGAATCAAATCGCACGNAAAATTGTTGCCTTTATTGCATTTCATAATCAAATAAATATATTTTGTAAATTAAACACGACAAGAAATCTATTTAATTCAATAAAACAAGACTCAACACATCCCCAGAACCCGGTGACACAAGTACATGAGCAGTTTCTAAGAATTTATACAATTATACAACTCTTGTCCGAGAAATAAATGGGACAAAGGCAATAGAGATACAATGTAAAGATATAGAAAGAAGGAGACTCTGTCAACTGCGGAACGCCTCCGGATGAATGCAGCCTGAGTAAGTCTCCAAATCAATCGCTGAACTATGAAGATACCTGTGCAACAAAATGCACAGAAAGTGTAGCATGAGTACATATACATATATGTACCCAGTGAGTATCCCGACTAACCTCGAAGAAGTAGTGACGAGAGGTCGACTTGACACTCACTAAGGTCCAACAGTATGATACAACAATGACAAAACAATTAAAAGCAGAAGACATGTAAGACAGTGAGCAGCAATTATGTATAAAGCACATAAATCCAAGTAAATAATGGAACAATAACAATGGCCACTTTCATTCCCCCAAATATCCAATACAAGTCAATATCCATAAAACAATGCCAAATAATCATGCGCACACAGGAATAAGACAACCGGTCGGAGTCATGAGGAAGAATAGTTATGCATTGTTGGGGATCGACCGGCCCGTACCAAGAGTGCATGCTTAACAATAATCCTGCCTACGCACTGCCGGGGATCGACCGGCCTGTACCAAGAGTGCGTCTATCAATGTAATCAGGTCATAAGGAAGAATAGCTATGCACTGCCGGGGATCGACCTGTCACGCCCCAAAACCGAGGGACACGACCGACACTCAATCGGAGGACCCCGATCAAGCGGACCTGGAATTGCCTTTCCTATCCCACGCGTTACCCCGTGATTTCAATATACATTATACATGTGAAATAGCCATTTAGACTTAAGCATAAAACTTACAACTTGGATTCATTTCTACTTTTTATCATTACCAACATATGATACCAAATACTTATAGAATACATACAACATTTACCAGCATGGATCACGATTCCGAACCGTACCATTACTTACCCAAAATACATATGTACACTACCCACATTGTGTCTAATGGGCCTCTAAGAGTACGATGGAGTTATACAATACTTGCCGGTAACAAGGCTCCGGCTATACCTTACACAAGTACCAAAATAAGAATCCGGGAGGAAATGTGGCATGAACCGCACTGGGCCCCGAGAGAAGAGAGGCTCACCAAAACCGGTGATAGGACGAAGAGGAGGCACTACTATCAGTGTGCTGAAGTACCTGCTATAGAACTACCTACAATCATCACAAGAATGTAGCGCCCCCAGCAAAAGGGACGTCATAACATTTGAATTGTACTGGTATGCATGAACAAACTTTACTCTAGTAAACTCAATAATGCACAGGCAAGAGACAGACAGAGAGTCACACAATTACTGCACAAGACATAGAAAGATATACAATGGAAGTTCCACAATTTTCACTTTATCAAAAATCACAATTTCAATGCCATCCTTGTCCTTCCTCATATCTCACCCTTATTCCTCCTGTTGCGGCGTGCAACCTGATCCCACCTGACAATTATTGCGGCGCGCAACCCGATCCCACCTGACAGTTACAATCACACCCTTATCACTTCTTACATATCACCCTTATCTCCCCTGTTGCGGCGCGACACCCGATCCCTCCTGACAGGTACAATCACACCCTTATCACTTCTTACATATCACCCTTATCTCCCCTGTTGCGGCGCGACACCCGATCCCTCCTGACAGTTACAATCACACCCTTATCACTTCTTACATATCACCTTATCTCCCCTGTTGCGGCGCGCAACCCGATCCCACCTGACAGTTACATCTCATACCAACGATAACAATTCGCAGCTCAATCACAGAAGATTTCAGCAATAAGAATACAACTTCTTTTCATAGCCTTTAGCATACACACCCATTCTCTTGGATTTATTATCCTTTTAGCACCGTTTTTCATAACGTGGTAGTGTGGTGGTCAACTAAAGACAGACAAGTATTACACTTCACACATCACATAAATTCGGACAACCAGTTGCACATATTATAACAATACACGTACCGTATGCTCAAACACCACAAGTGATTTTACAAAGATTAAAGTTAGCCATACATACCTGGAGTCGAGTTTCCCTTTTCAACTTTAACCCACAACCACTGAACCGACTAGTACCGTCAATCTAGTTCACAATTAGACATATTCAACTAGGAATTTGAAGTCATGCATGCACTTCAGATTCTCTCAAGCATTTTGTCAAGCACTATGTGAACCCATTAGGTTACCAACCCTATCTTTGTGAAGTTTTCCCCAACCCACTCCCTCTTATTAGATTAGCACCATTATTAAACATGCATGCAAGGTCTTAGCTAATATTTCTAAGAATCAATCCAGGCCAACCCTCCCTTTGTTTAAAAATCAGAAAATTAATGAAAAGAAAGAAAAAGGGTTGGGAACCCTTACCTGCTAGAATGGGGAAGAAGGGGATTACTCGAATTGCCAGGCCTGAGAGACCTTGAAATTCACTTTGGTGGAAGGATCACTTCCTTTCTCAAGAACTCTCCTTTCCTTCTCTCCATTTGTTCAAAAAACTTGTTAAAATGAAAGGGGGCAGGGGTTAAATGAAACTAGGGTCGGGTATAAAAATTTAGAAAATTAAAAGACCGTGTCGAATATGCGGTCAGGAATGCGATCGCATTCCTGACATGCGGTCCGCATATTGGACCGCAGAATGGCCCCCAGGTGGGCCAAATTTTGAAAACATTATGCCCGGGTATGCAACCACTATGCGGTCCGCATACACGTTATGCGATCGCATTATGCGTCGCATACACGTTATGCGATCGCATTATGCATCGCATAACACCCCTTCAATTGGGCAGTGATATGCCCGTGTATGCGACCACTATGCGGTCCGCATACACGTTACGCGATCGCATAGTGCGTCGCATAACCCCCCCATTTCTGGAAAAATTAAGTTCTTTCAAATCCGGGGTATTTTTACAAAATTAAGGTCCGTTTTAAGAATTTCCACAGAGTTAACCACTCGGGGACTTATTCGGGCATTATTTTAGGCAAGAAATTTTACGGGTCTTTACATTCTCTCCCCCTAAAAAAAATCATTCGTCCTCGAATGAGGATTTTGGAAATCATTTGGTTTTTGGAAACATGATATGCAACTTGCCAATTTACACTAGCTCCAATATTTTCAGAAAGTTTCGCCAGAGGTTCCCTTGTATATAGGCCTATCTACCTGTCAGAGAGCCCCCGAAACACATTTCCAAGTAACATTACACAAATTTAGTTATCCCTACAACAGGTATACCATTCCTCACCTAAATACTTGTACATATTCAATTACCTTAACCAATGCATACAGCTCACCATTTAACATAACACTCAATTAGTGGCATACAATTTGCACATAGTTTTGGGCCACTTCAGTGTACCCCATACAATTCAATCACCTCAATAGATCATAGACAATTTTACTTACTTACCATTTACCAATCTACACTACTATTAATTACTTACTTAGCACATTTGTTTCACAAACTTTTTATTTGCTTTAAAGGTGGCACACCACCTAGTTAGCAACTTCGTGTACAGTTTTAGCACGCGTTGGAAAATTACGACAATAAGGTAATTAGGAGAGGAAGGAAAAACAGGGTGCCTTGGCACGAGTCCGAATACAACATCAAATTGCCTTGGAATCATGATTCGCATGATCACTACTACACTTGCTCAAACAGATGGGGGTATTTTTCTTTCATTTCTTTCTCTGTTTCCCACGTGGCCTCCTCGACTCGTTCACTCCGCCACAGCACTTTAACAGAAGCAATCTCTTTGTTCCTCAACCTACGGACCTGCCTATCGAGAATGGCAATCGGAACTTCTTCGTACGACAATTCTTCGCTAACCTCAATGGTCTCAACTGACACGATGGTGGAATGATCTCCAATTACCTTCTTCAACATAGACACGTGGAATACCAGGTGCACTAATGACATTTTAGGGGGAAATTCCAGTCTATGCGCGACCTGCCCTATTCGTTGAGTGACCCGATACGACCCGACATACCTTGGGCTCAATTTACCCTTCTTTCTGAATCGCATGACTCCCTTCATGGGAGATACCTTCAAGAACACCCAATCATCTACCTGAAACTCTAAGTCTCTACGACGAACATCCGCATAGGATTTCTGACGACTCTGAGCAGTTTTCATCCTTTCCTGAATGACTCTAACTTTTTCCATAGCTTGGTGCACAAGATCTGGCCCTATCAATTCTGCCTCACCAACCTCAAACCATCCGATCGGAGATCTACATCTCCTCCCGTACAATGCCTCAAATGGGGCCATCTGAATACTAGCATGAAAGCTATTATTGTAAGCAAACTCTATAAACGGCAAGTAATCATCCCAACTACCCTTGAAATCAAAAACACAAAACCGCAACATATCTTCAAGCGTCTGAATAGTCCGCTCCGCTTGTCCGTCCGTCTGTGGGTGGAAAGTTGTGCTGAGATTTACCTGAGTATCCAGACCTTGCTGAAATTTCCTCCAAAAGTTAGCTNTTGACTATTTCCTTGATATACAACTGAGTGTACTGTTTTGCAGTATCGGTGGAGTTGACTGGAAAGAAGTGAGCTGATTTCGTGAGTCGGTCCACTATTACCCTAATCGAGTCGAACTTGCGCTGAATGCGAGGTAACCCTACCACGAAATCCATGTTGATCATCTCCCATTTCCACGTCGGTATTTCCATAAGTTGAGTTAACCCACTGGGCCTCTGATGCTCGGCCTTCACCTGTTGACAAATCAAACATTTGGATACATGACCTGCCACGTCCCTCTTCATACCGCCCCACCAATAAACTTCCCGGAGATCATGATACATTTTCGTAGAACCTGGGTGCACCGAATACCGGGAGCTATGAGCCTCCGCCATTACCCTTCCCCGAAGATTATCTACATCGGGAACACATAGCCTACCCTGACATCGCAACACTCCGTCATTGTTGCCGAGCAAATATGCCGAAATCTTGCCATTCAGAACTGCCTCCTTCAACTGTGCCAATGCTGGATCATCAAACTGCTTCTCCTTGACTTCCGCTACAAGTGACGATTCTGCCCCATTATGCACCATAACTTCCCCCTCGCCTGAGGTCGAAAGACAAACCCCCAAACTGGCCAATTGATAAACCTCCCGAGCCAAGGGCCTCTGATCCGCTTCCAAATGAGCCAAACTACCCATAGATTTCCGACTGAGAGCATCGGCCACCACATTCGCCTTTCCTGGATGGTACAAGATGTTCATATCATAATCCTTAAGCAATTCTAACCACCTCCGCTGCCTCAGATTTAGTTCCTTCTGCTTGAATAAATACTGAAGACTCTTGTGGTCTGAGAACACATCCACGTGGACTCCATAAAGATAATGCCGCCAAATTTTTAATGCAAACACCACAGCCGCAAGTTCCAAATCATCCGTCGGATAATTCTCCTCATGATTCTTGATTTTCCTTGAAGCATACGCTATGACCTTGCCACGTTGCATCAACACACACCCCAAACCAACCCTTGAAGCATCGCAACAGACCACAAATCCCTCTGAACCTTCTGGCAATGTTAACACCGGTGCCGAAGTCAATCTCGACTTCAATTCTTGAAAACTCTTTTCACAAGCATCGGACCACTGAAACTTAACTACTTTCTGCGTCAATTTAGTCAATGGGGAGGCGAGGGTTGAAAATCCCTCCACAAACCTCCGATAATACCCAGGTAGTCCCAAGAAACTGCGAACCTCCGTCGGGGTCGTTGGTCTAGGCCAATCTTTCACTGCTGTGATGTTCTGGGGATCAACCTGAATCCCTTCTCTGGAAACAACATGACTCAAAAACGCGACTGATTCCAGCCAAAACTCACATTTCGAAAATTTAGCATACATGTGGTGATGACGAAGAGTCTGTAGGACTGCTCTAAGGTGATCAGCATGATCTTCCCGACTCCGCGAGTAAACAAGGATGTCATAAATAAAAACAATCACGAAGGAGTCTAGCAACGGTTTGAAAATCCGATTCATAAGATCCATAAAAGCTGCTGGAGCATTGGTCAACCCAAAGGACATTACTAGAAATTCAAAATGACCATAACGAGTCCTGAAGGCGGTCTTAGGATTATCTTGCTCCCTGATCTTCAACTGATGATACCCAGACCGTAAATCAATTTTGGTGAAGAACCTCGCACCTTGCAATTGATCAAACAAATCATCTATTCGAGGCAATGGATACTTGTTTTTGATAGTGACATTATTGAGCTGCCGATAATCGTTACACATACGGAGCGACCTATCCTTCTTTCTAACAAAAGGAACCGGAGCACCCCACGGCGACACACTCGGCCGAATGAACCCCTTATCTAATAAATCCTTCAACTGCTCCTTTAACTCCCTTAATTCTGCTGGCGCCATTCGGTATGGTGGGATAGATATTGGTTGCGTATCTAGTAGTACATCAATCCCAAAATCAACCTCTCTATCTGGTGGAACCCCTGGAAGCTCGTTCAGAAATACTTCAAGAAACTCATTCACGACTGGCACGGACTCGGGGGCCGACACTTCTGAAGCGGTGTCCGCGACCCGGACCAAATGATAGATACACCCTTTCTTAATCATCTTCGAGGCCTTAAGGCAGGAGATAAACCTACCTTTCGGCACCACACCATTCCTCTTCCATTCAATAATCGGCTCATTAGGAAACTCAAGTCTTATGACTCTCGTTCGACAGTCGAGCTTGGCAAAGCACGAATAAAGCCAGTCCATTCCCATAATAATATCAAAATCTATCATCTCCAGCTCAATAGATCGGCCGTGGTAACGCGACCACATATCGTGACAACACAATTCTTATAGACTCGCGCCGCTGTGATAGAATCACCAACCGGAGTTGATACAAAGAACGGCTCATGAAGCCGCTTGGGTTTTATCCCAAAACTTAAAGCAATAAACGGGGTAACATAGGACAAAGAGGATCCCGAATCAATAAGAGCATAGCAATCAAGTGCTTGAACATTCAGAATACCTGTGACAACATCTGGAGAAGCCTCCGCGTTCTGGCGACCACTCAAAGCATAGAATCGGCTGGGTCCGCCTCTACCACGAGCCCCACCCCTAATTACACCACGCCCTGCTGGAGTTAGAGGACGCACTGAAGATGTGGCGGCTGAAGAACCGGATGACTAGGCAAACCCCCTACCCATGCCCTGGCTGGACGCACGACAGTCCCGCTGAAGATGACCCCTCACCCCACACCTGAAGCATAACGGGCGATTCAGATAACAGGCCTCAATATGGAACCCTCCGCACTGAGGGCACAAAGCCCTCCCCTGCTGCTGGAACCTTCCTCCGGAACGACCTGACTGATGGGGTCTTCTGTTGTCGGATCCTAATCTCCAATGACTATTCGGTTGATTATGGTGTACGGATGGCGGTGCACTGGCTGAAGACTGAGCATAAAACTGGGATGGCCATGTTGGCCCCCTCCCCTGAACTGGTCTCCCCCCTGAAACTGCGCTCCCTGAATGACCCACCGACCGGGCTCTGCTGCTACTCTCTCTGTCTGCCCGTATCTTCAGCTTTCTAGCCTCCGTAGCCTGGGCGAACCCCACAATCTTCCCATAATTCATGTCCGAGTGCACAGCCGTTGTCGCAGCCTCATTCACAACCAAAGGACTGAGACCCTGAACAAATCGTCGAACTCGAGCATCCATG
>ML297547.1:0-39365 GCA_005239495.1 Nicotiana undulata
ATGCATGCAAGTTCTCCACAGAACTTAATATACCACCGTGACGATCAGATATTAGACAAATACTTGAATGTTGTTTGACAACGTGCTCTTTCAGGTGGTTCAAAAACAGCGTCCACGTCTCTGTGCTTTTATTGCCACAAACAGCAAAAGCTAGAGGAAATATCTGTCCATTAGCATCCACTGTCAGGGCTATCAATAGCTTGATATCGTACTTTCCATAGACATGAGTTCCGTCTATGGATATTACGGGCTGGCAATGCGAAAAACCATCAATTGCTAGCTTAAACGCCCAGAACAAGTAATTGAATATGTATTTTGGTGTTCCCGGACTCCGCTCAAGCTTCCATTCAACAACCGTCCCGGGGTTAGAGTGGTGCAGTGCGTCCATGTACTTTGGCAGAGATGCAAATGACTTATCTCAGTTACCGTAGACAATTTCAAATGCTCGTTTGCGTCGGGTATTTGGACGCTATTACCTGGGCGTGGCAGCTTTTTGTATATAGCGCCCAAATACTGGGCGCTATACATTAACGGCAGAATTACCGTTAATGTATAGCGCCCAATATTTGGGCGCTATATAGAGAAATGTCTTTTTTTTTCACATATTAAAGTCTTACAAGTCCAAAAGAACCACAATTTTTTCTTAGTGAAAATATTGAATTTAGAACAAGGAGTACAGTTGATATCATGACCAGGAAATTTAATAATTTGAAAAGTGGACTAGAAGGAAAAAGGCTAGTGGCAGAAAATGGGAGTGTGTAAAGCAACCAAGTCATATCAAGTCAACCAAATTTAACAAAGAATAATCAAGTTAAATTCCCCACAAGAAGCAGATAAACAATGGGAATGAAAGTGCCTGGAAATTCAAAAGACACAAAACAAAAGCAACGAAACTACCAAGTAAATCATAAGAGAGTCAAATCATAGCCGACTAATGCTATTTCTTCTCATTTTCTGAGTGGAATTTATTTGGCAAGAAGAAATGCATCATTTTAGGGAACTCATAAGAAAACTAACTCCATCCTTTGCCTCTAAAGAAAGGCTGAAGGAAGAGCAGTACTATTTGAAGAATGGAAGTGCAGTGCTAGAGGAGCTAATTGCTTTATGCGATGGAAAAAGCCGAATTCCCCTTCGTTACTTCAGTGCCATAGAAATCAAGAGAGCAATTGAACATTCAGAAAAGCCATTATACTCTCACAGAGGATATATGGTAAAAGGTTTACTAGACAAACGCTTTGTTTTGATTAGCTTCACGTACGCTGCTTTCAATGCAAAGTACTCCAATGATACATGTCGTGATATAGCAATTACTTCTCAGATGAGTCATCTTAAGAACGTGCTTAAACTAATTGGTTGCTGTCTAGAATTTGAAGAACCTGTTCTAGTGTATGAATATGTTGAGGCTATAACTCTTCATGATTTACTTTTTGATGCTAGAAATTCATCAGTATCTTGGGAAAGTAGATTGCGCATTGCCAATGCAATCGCTTCAGCAATTCTTTATCTTCATACTGAATTTACTACGCCCATTATTTACGTAGACCTGCACTTACAGAAGGTGTTAATAGATCAGAGCAGTGGAGTTGCCAATCTATTTGACTTTTCGTCGTCCATATCATTGCCTCCAGGAGAGTTGGAAGTAGAAGCTCAAGTTGTTCGCGGAACATGTGGTTATTTAGCTCCAGAATATACACATTCGGGTATTGTTACTCAAAAAACTGATGTCTTCAGTTTTGGAGTTTTTCTCCTTCAGCTATTGACCGGAAAGAAAGCGTTTATTTTTAATGGCGAGCTGGGTGAACAGTACTACAACATGTTCAATATTGAAGAGTATAATATAATGGATATAGTAGATCCTGCAATTTTGGAAGAGAATGGAATTGAGATTCGACAACAGCTGGAAGACTGCTTGGATCTTGTTAAGAGATGCACACTATTAGATGGAGAAGATAGACCATACATGATTCATGTTGCAAGGGAAATATGCCGAATTGACAAGTGTTTTCATGCCCTCACTCAAGGTCAGACTTAGATCTCTAAAATCAATTGCACCTCACTTTGGTCTTTGAAGCTGGAGAATTCAATTTATGGCATGACCACATTCATGTAATTGTAATTGTGAATTTGTGACTACTACTTGAAAGGCACAACTTCCTTAAGTTATGCAATTATAACTTTACTATGAAACTTATTTTATATTCTTGTCTGTTTGAAATTTGTCCAAGCATTACCAATATGAGAAGGAAACACAGCTCAAGACATGGAGCTCTTGACAACATTGCATTGCTCAATTTTAAGAATGGTTTTGGGGTGTTGTTTGAATAGCTATTTTTGCAGTCTTTGCTGTTGCGATCCGTTTTCAACACCCTAAGATGTCTATCTCCAAATTAAAAAAAACAGTCTGGTGCATTAAGCTCTCGCTATGCGCGGGGTCCGGGGAAGAGCCTGACCACAAGGGTATATTTTACGCAGCTATATCCTTTGCGTTCGAAAAGGAACGAAGTTTAAACATCTTCCTTGGTTCTTCACGCACTTTGACAGGTCAATTAGGGGTCGTTTGGTATGAGGTATAAGAAGGTATAGTGTTGGTATAAAAATCTAATACCACCTTAATACTTTGTTTGGTTAGCAAACTTGGTATAAGTTATCCCGGGATTAAAATTAGTACCGGGATAACTTATACCTTGTAAAGAGTGGGGTAATTAGTGCTGGAATAACTTATACCTTCTTTTTAGAAATTATGCAATTGTTATTTTTAATATAACATACCAAACAGTGGATAAAAAACTATACTTGCATAATTAATCCCAACATAACATATCCCGGCATAAGCCGTATTCAAACCAAACGACCCTTAAAGTGCAAGGAGCTCTCTAACACTCCTAGTATCAACTATGAATTCCATAGGGAGCTCATTAATAATCAAGAAGGAAATAAGCCATTCTCTTGAAATGTATGGAATAGAGAATAATCTCCAAAAGAGAAGGACATTTCACTAGTGCAACAACAACAACAACAAACCAGTGTAATCTCACATAGTGGAATGTAGGAAGGGTAATGTGTATGCAGACCTTACCCCTACCTCGTGAAGATAGAAAGGTTGTTTCTATTAGTCTCTCGGCTCAATGAAGCATGAGAACAACAGTAATGAAAAGAAATCAACCAGAAAGTTAGAAACAACAAGAGCAATGGACATCTCACAAGTGCAAGCTAGTTCAAACTTTGCATTTCATATGCAGGGTAACTCCTTTATTAAGATTTTACATCAAACAACAGCCATCAATAATGAGTTTGTATGAGCCATGAGTAAAGAGTTAGTCCCTGCAAACTTAATGTTCCCTGGTGACTGTTCGTAGCAGCCAAGAGTTCGAATTTTACAGTAATTTTGCCATCTTGTAAAACACACATCTAATGCAGACCTTGAGTGAGTGCACGAAAACACTTCTCGATTCGACGTAATTGCTTTGCAACGTCAGTCATGTATGGTCTATCTTCACCCTTCGAGAGCGTACATCTCTTAACAAGATCTAAGTAGTCATCCAATTGTTGTTGAATATCAATTCCATGCTCTTCGACCAAAATAGCAGGATCCGCTATATACATTACATTACACTCTTCAATATAGGATTCAACACAATTGTTGGGCAATTGTCCGTAATCTTTCATCTCGCCATCAACCATACTCACTTTCTTTCCGGTTAATAGCTGGAAGAGAAGAACTCCGAAGCTGTAGACGTCAGTCTTTTGAGTAACAATTCCCGAGGCCATATATTCAGGATCTACATACAAATGTGTTCCGCAAACAACGTCTTCTACTTCCAATTCTCCTAGAGGCAACGATATGGACAATGAGAAGTTCATTATTTTGGCAACACCGTTATTCTGATCTATTATCACATTCAATGGCTGTATATCTCTATGGATGATTGGCATAGTAAATTCGCTATGGAGATAAACAATTGCTGAAGAAACCTCATTGGCAATACGCAATCTACGTTCCCAAGATACTGATTTGTTAGCATTATGCTTCTTGAAAAGTAAATCTCTGAGAGATATAGCATCAACATATTCATACACAAGAACTGGTTCCGAAAGCTCTAGGCAGCAACCAACAAGTTTTAGCACATTCTTGAGATGACTCATCTGAGAAGTAATTGCTATATCTCGGCATATATTATTGTGATTTTCAAAATGTTCAGGTGGGACGAACCTTATTAAAACGCGACGGTTGTCTAGTGAGGCCATAACTATATGACTGTTGAAGATCTCCATGGTACTTTCAAGGTGTTTTATTGCCCTGTCGATTTCTGTGGCACTGAAGTAACGGAGGGGAATTTTGCATTTCCGTCGCATAATAGCAATAAACTCCTCTAGCAGTGCACTTCCATTCTTTAAATACTGCTCTTTCTTCAGCTTTTCTGCAGAGGCAGAGGATGATATTAGTTTCCTCTTGAGTCCCCTTAAGTGATGCATATGATCTTGCCAAGACCTCTTGCAAAAATAATGACTAGCTAGTAATTATTCTCTCTTATCTAGTTTGTTTCAAAATAATTGACATCTTTCAATATTTCCTTAATAAGAAGCATTTATAGTCGCTCAAATGATATGATAGGTTTCAGAACAAGTTTCAAAAGTTTTACAGCCACACAAAATTTATGGCTTATTTAAGACTACATATCTCAAAAGTCTTTTTTTTTTTTTATTAAAGCCTGTGCCAAATCAAACTAAGATAATATCTTTGAAACAGAGGGAGTAGTAATCTAGGAGTCACCACTAGTAAGAGGTGTGGTGGATGAATGGATTCATCCGCCCTTACAGCTTGTTTGGATTCTCGTTACCTATTGTATTATATCGTATTGTTACTTTAAATACAATGTTTGTTTTGGTTGTTACTTAAATTTTATTGTATCGTATCGTTAAATCCGTCGTTACGTAATGACGAAATGTGCCACTTTACGACCGATTTGGTGTGGTTGTGTCACTATCTTGTCTTTTCTCCTCATCTCACCCTTCACTATTAGTTAAATAATTTTATTTTATCATTTATCCTACCTTTTTATATAATAAATTTACCCCGTATCATAATTTTTCTTTATAATATTTCAAATTATTCTTCGTATTGTTGGTGCATGATATCGTGAAACAACGGCAAAGTGACAAACGATACAATCTATCAAAATATTGTATTTGTCAAACGATACAATACAATATAATACAATTCGATACATTGTGATATGGTGCGTAACAACCATCCAAACAAGCTGTTAATCACAGACTCAAATTTCAGGAAAAATATCTCTCTTGTGTGAACTAGTCTTAAAGCAGGGGGACTTAAATTCAACTAAGGCATCACATCATCACTAGTGGAATCTATAAGGAAGTTGAAAGGTTCTTGGTCTTTGTAGTTTGTACTCTTCCTTGTGCATTTGAATTCCACACAATGACAATAAATAGCGTCACTCAGACGGCTATTGACTTGACTCTTTTCTGTATTAGTACTTTCTGGGTAGTTTCACTGCCCTTGCTGCGTGTCTATTGAATTTCCTATTGTTTATGTTGCTACGTGATTATTCTTACAGAAAATTTAGGAGCAATGTTAAAGTTGTCATCGTGTGACCTCAAACCGTAAGCAGCCGCTAATGTTTGTATTAGGATAGGTTGTCTCCATCACACCTATCGAGGTGCTACCTTTCCTCAAATCCAGCGTGGATGCAGGATGTTTTATGCACATTTTCTCGCCCACGTTTCAACTTTTATTAAATTTCCTGGTCTTGTTATCAACTACTCTCCTTGTTCTAAATTAAATATCCTAATTCAACCTTCAACTTTACGTTTTTTTGATACATTGTTAAACACTAGTAATAATTAGCAAAATCTTTCATAATATATGAATTAGCTTGAGGCATGTCAATGACACTATCCTTAAGGATATTTCGCCCACAGTGATCCAACAAGCTCTTCCAGTTATTAAACTGGGAACAGAACTAGCAGAAAATTCTACAAAGAAACCCAACGTATAGGAGGAAGAAGAAGATTTAGAAGGTTGTGTTAACAAGTGTGTCTTTAGCTCTCCAAAGACCTTGTTTATATAGGTGTTGCTCCAATGGCTAGTTAACGGCTAAATAACGGCTAGTTTGACTCTATTAAATATAAATAATAAGTAAATAGAAATATAATATTTCATAGAAGAAAAGTTTTTCCAAATCAAAATATTGGACATTACCTTTTGAGATATCACTAATTTTTCAAACATCTTTTTCGTGTGTACATTTCTTTGCCTTCCTCTACCTGTGTACAATAGTGGCATTCTTAGCTTCTAGCAAACATCTACAATTTCAATGATAGAAAAAAGGTTAGAGAGAGGGAGGGAGGGAGGGAGAGGGAGAGGGAGAGAGAGAGAGACTTCAAATGTGAAAAAGCAGCAAGTAAAACAAGCTATTCTTCAAACAATGAACTTCACATACAAGAAGGTTCTGCTCTATTAAGATTATACATCAAACAACAACAACCAACAAGTTTGTAACAGCTATCAGTAAAGTGTTGGTTCCTGCAAACTTTAAAAATTCACTGATGCATTATTTCTTGCAGTTGCGATACAAAAGATGTTCAAGAAATAGTAACCTGTCAACCTGCATGAAGAACCAAGAAGATCTTTAAATTTTGTACCTTTTACGAATGCAATAACAGAACAGGAACGCCAGAGTAAGACATCGTAGGGTGTTAAAAAAGGATAGAAACAGCAATGGCTGATCCACCAGAGAGGAAGGATGTAAAAGATGTGCATTAGCAGGACTTAAGCCAAGACCAATCAGTTTTCAAGCTATACAAATAACATTCCAAAATCCATTCTTCGAATTGAGCAATGCAATATTGTTGAGAGCCCCATGTATTGAGGATCAAAGGCCAAGTCTCAAATCTGTGTTTACTTCCCATATTGGTAGTGCTAGGACAACAATGCTTTGGAAGGGGAAAAGGGGTAAGAATGCAAAGTAGCCTGACAATTCAGTCAAATTTAGATCGATATATCCAGATTTTGAGCTTTACATTTTAACCTTTAGGATTTCCTAAAGTAATCCCTTATAAGGACTAAATTTCACATAATTCAAATACAGAGAGGTAAGAGAAGTTAAGGTCAAGAAAGTGTATAATGTACATATTCTGGATTATGCTTGAACAAAATGAAGCTTAATGGTCTATTGGAAACAGCCTCTCTGGCCTATCGGGATAGGGGTAAGGTCTGCATACACACTACCCTCCCAGACCCCACTTTGTGGGATTTTACTGGGTAGTTGTTGTTGTTGTAAAATGAAGCTTAATGCTCCGGATAGAGAGTATGAAAGTTGTATAGTTCATTTAGAAACATATATCTTTTGTAGCATTGTATACACATCAATAGAACTCTAATACATTTGTTGCAAAACCTATGTTAAATTGTTTGTTACCATTCATGTGCAGGTACACAGAAGAATATCTGGAAAGAGTGTCAGGTGAATCATGATGCAATTTCTTATTAACTGCTTTATTGTCAAGCATGTTAGTTATCGCATGCAGAGGCGGATCCAGAATTTTAAGATTATGGGTTCTTACACAAATCTTAAGTTAATATACAATAATAACTGGATTAATGGATTGGGTTCCAAGCTAAATATTCTTATATATTTGATGAATTTTTCAATACAAATACCAAATCTAGACAAAAGTTACTGGGTTCACGGGAACCCGTATCTAACACACCGGATCCGCCCCTGATCGCATGGGCGGAGCTAGAAGGTTAAGCATAGGTTCGGCCGAACCCATTGCTTTTAGTCCAAACCCTGTATTTGTAGTATGAAATTCACTAAATATGTACAAAACTAAAATTCAATAGCAGTAACTAACACCTGATGTCGCTATCCTAAAATTTAAAACCAATAAATTCAAATCCTAGTTCCGCCTCTGAGTTATTGCAAAAGAAGATTATTTGTTGCATGGACCCTTTCTAACGAAAAGCTAGCAGTAAAATAGCTCATGTAACAACTCATCCTTATAGATGGCACCTTTGGATTTGACCTCCTTTCAAGATGATGTAAAACACAATGGTACAATTACCATATCTTTCATTTTCCTCACAAAGTTATACATGTAACATAGATGTGACTAATATTAACAATCTAAAATTTAACCTTCATGCAGAAAGCTAATGAACAGCTAATCCTCAAAAACAATAAGAAAAACTAGTCAAAGATTTCACATGGACTAAACTGGCTCATTACCTGTGAAGATTTCTTGACTCTGAGTTTGGCTATCAACTTTTTCATTCCCATCATCCGGGAATTTGCTAGGCCAAGATTTAGTTCCTAAATCAAGTAAAACCAGACTCTCCTTGTATGCAAACAGTTCTATCATCTCAGGATTCCCTTGGAAGTGAAGATCTTGAAATTGCTGGTTCGTAGGGTCATAAAGTGAAAGTTCCCCCTCAATGGATTCCAATATAACCTCGCCATTCTTAATAAAACATAGGGGCCAACAGATTTTGAATGAGCAATCAATTTTAAACTGATGGCACCAAACTTTTCCAGAACAATCCTCTTTCATCAACCATATATGCCACCAATCTAGTGATTCAGGGCCATGAACAAATAGGTAAAGTGAATCACGAAAGACTGATAATGATCCAGTCAATGCACCATCGTCGAGGCAAGATTTTGGAAGCTTTATCTCTTCAAACACGTGGTCAGCCATACCGAAGGATACAATGAAGTCATCATATAAAGTTTCGTTAACTTTTCGTGCAACCCAATATATAGATCCATCTAAAAATGCCTTTGCCATATGGCTAGTAATAAAGTATGAAAGATCAACTTCAATCTTTGTCCAAGAATCTGTTTTCAATGAGTAAACTTCAACAATAGGCGGAAGTTTTGGGGGGTCAGTTAGATTCATTTGCTCAGAATACAAAATCCTTACCACCTTATATTCATCCAATTTAGGAATGCAACCAAAACCAAACACTACATGAACAGGAACGTCAGGAAGCTGAACGATAGAACTGCTAAGATTCTTGACTATTTTTGTGGCTGGATTCCAAAAATACATATTGCAACCAGATCTAGGAGTTATAGTGTAAAGAAGAAAGAGAACACCATTGCAACAGCCAAAGACTTCAAATCTTTTAGTTGATTCCCACAAAGGAAATTCCAATTTCTTGTGCTTGGCAAATGTTTCATCGCAGTACAAAGTGCAACATTCCTTTTCCCCAACATCTAATATATCTTTACTGATCAGATAGCTTCTCTTAAATGATGAATGTTGATTCATATGCATGTTAACAAAATGAGGATCTCTAATGAGATTACACCAAGATTTGCAAACACACCTGAATTGCATGAGAGCATTGACAGGAAGTCTTGACAAAATATTTGTCATTTCATCACCAGGTGGATCAGCAGAGATCATCGTGCTTTTTAAGATAGTAATCGAAAAAAGAAGTGCTAAAAATTTTCCCTGATGCCTAGCAGAAACAACTTCTACAAGATCAAAAGAACAGGGAAATTTAGCACCAGTAAATGAAGCACTTACAACTCTACCAGTTAGGTAAGGTCTAAGTGAGAGAGGGACAGAGAAAAAACTTCCAAATCTGGGGAAAAATGAGGACTATCAGAGACACCACTGAAACACAACTGTCACGCTGAAGAAAAAGAGGAAGAATAGTGAACAAAAGGAAGGTGGAAGTTGGAGAAACCGACAACAATTAATGGGAGAGTCGTGGTGAATAAAGAGATTGACACGGAGCAACCGAAAGGAGAAAAGGGGATAATAAAAGGAAACAAATAGGATGTGGACAATTAAATCACTCACAACAATGTATCTACATATGAAACGGAGATTGATGGAGAGGTGGAGCTTGGATTCTATATAAACCTTCTCTACTCAGTTAACATTAGTTACCAAGTTAAGATGATGCCTTATTTTGCTAAGTTAGGATCTTGATAACATCATAAATGTTATAGCCACTGAAATATTGTGTTTCAAGAAGATTGAACAAGGTTGAGTATAAGACAAGTGCTCAGTTAGAAAACATGAAGCATATATAAAACAGAAAAAGTCCTAATAACCATAACCAATACCACATGATTCAACGTGTGTAAGAAAAACAGTTCATCATGTTTAATACCTTCATCATTTGTCAACTTAACATTCAAGGAACAAGTTGTGGGTACATGTTCCCAGAAACTACTAAAAGTTTCGTGTAAGGCATGGATATACATAATCCTTTTCCGCTGAAGAACAGAAAATAGAAAGACCTATTTGTGCACACTGAACAATATGATACAACAGATGTGTGAGCAATAACACAGACATACTCACACTCAATCTTAATTAAGGCAAGCAACTATAGTTTTCATTTAATGAAGGTTTAATCAGAAAAAAAATGATCTTTTGACTATGAACCGCTAAACACACGGTAATGAGCAAGTGAAACTATCGAAACAGATATTACCTACTAATCATATGCAGAAAGTATCCCAATAACAACAACAACAACAAACCCAGTATAATCCCACATAGTGGGGTCTGGGTAGGGTAGTGTATACGCAGCCTTAGCCCTACCTTGTGAAGAGAGAGAGGTTGTTTCCAATAGATCTACAAAAAGTATCCCCTTATCTGCAAATCACACAGAATGCTAAAATGTATAAAGTTTGAGTCATTAATTTAGTAAATTTAGAAGCAAAGTCCATCAGCAATTATACTACACTATTGATTGTACTAGTTCCACAATGCAACAAATTATTAGTAATCCTCCCCCAGGTTTAACCTGGCAGCTATCTTCCTCTTTTCTTTTTTTGTTTGTTTCTCACCCAGTGTCTGACACACGTTTTGGGGCCCGACTAATCAGGATTCGCGCCGTAAAGTCAAACCTTTGAGGTAAAACACTCCTTACCAAAGGCGACTCCATACCCAAACCTGAGACCTCTTGTTAAGACCGGAGGATTACTAACCACGCCACCACAACATTTGATGGTTTGATGGTGGTAGCTAACTCCCTTCGTCTTGATCAAATGCAAATATTGTGGTGTCAAAACAAATTAGGATATACTGAGCTGCACATAATTCAAGATCATATTATTCAGGAAACCCTAGGCTACATAGCTCAATTTAATCAGTGATCCAACTGATCGCAGACAGAGAAAGAGTGAAAAATTATATGGCTATAACATCAATTTGTAGTGTTAGAATTTAGACCCCAGTCTAATAACAGAATGACACGTCAAAATAATCTGTTTTTAGTTCTCTAATGCATAATAATTAGAAGAAATAGAATTTTCTGGCCTTCAACATTATTGGCACAATTGAAAAAATTGGTGAGAATACAAATAGAGCTGAACGGATACAGAAAATTCAATAAAAAATGAAATGTGATTTGAATATTTGTACCCTTCAATTATAAGCTTAATTAAGATTTGAATCCATTACCACATGCGGAACTAATAAATATGCGAAGTAACTCGTAAAAGTTGCAAGGAACTATGCCTAATTGAAGTTGAGGCTTTCTTTATGAATCTGAATTGCAACTCTGTTCACATTGTTACAGCTAAAATCGCTGGAAAAGGAATGGGGAAAATCTGCAACTCGGTTTCGCCGGAGAAGCTCGCCGGAAAAATGGTCGGCAAGTTTGCAGCGGAGGGAGATGAATAGTATTGATCAAATTGGGCCGAGCAAATGAATTGCACAAATGGGTAGAAATGACATCAGGTAGTTACCTTTAAGTTTGTTAGTTTGAAATATATCCACATTTTACAAATGTATCTACGCTTTAAAATTAGCCAATTATACTCAAACTTCATAACACACCGTCCTAGAGTTTAAACCTCTAATTTAAAATTATAGGACACAGAATCCTAGAGTTTAAACCTCCAAATCTAAATTCTAGGGCATCGTATTTAAAGTTCGAAAATTATATTCAGAGATTTAAATTCTTATATCCTGAATTTTAAATTAGTAGTACAAAAATCCAGGACAATTAATCTTGAGTTTCAAATCAGGAGCTCAAAAATTCAGGACACTAATTCCTGGTTTTTTTATATATTATTAGCATGACTTTTTTCTTTTACTTTTTTTTTAGCCTAAAGTCTATCGGAGACAATCTTTCTAACTCCATAAAGTAAGAATAAGGTCTATATAAATATTATCTTCTTTGGACCCCGTACTGTAAAATATATTGCGTATATTGTTATTATTACTATAATATTATTGTTTTGCATAATTTTACTTTGTATTGGTTAACATTTTTAATCTATATTAGTACTTTATGTTTTATAATTTATTTAAATAAAAATTAATTAAACTCTTTACAATAAATATTTAAATTTATTTATTTTTTAAAGAACGATTGATGTTCTTTTTCGTAATTTGACACTATAAAGTATTTTTTTTGAAAAAATTGACCAAACAAAAATTACTTATTAAATATTGCAAAAAGAATATTTTTCAAACAAATTTGCCAAACGTAAACTATTACTCTCCAAAATTATTTTTTCGAAAAGCAGTTTAGAAATTAGAATAAAAGTACTTTCAATAATAATAATAATAAATAAATAAATAAAAATTAGATAAGAGTAGACTAGTCACATAGTCCAGACAAGAAATCTAGAGAAATAGAGAAAACGACGTGTGGATTATTTTGTTCACTTTGAGAGACGTGTATTGATTTTGTTTGAGTAGTTTATCTTGGTCACCAAGGCCTAAAATTTTCTTGGTTGCCAAGGCTTTAACATTTTACTTTATATTTTCTTCTCATCAAATATTTAATACTAGTATTTATATAATAGCAAGTATTATATTATATTAATTGTGCTTGTGAGTGTGGGATAAGGCCATCAATATGGAGATACCATATTACAGCTTAAAAATTGCAATTTCTTCATTTGCAATTATATTTGTATTAAAATGGGCATGGAAAATCTTGAATTATGTGTGGTTAAAACCAAAAGAATTGGAGAAATGCCTCAAAAAACAGGGTTTCAAAGGAAACTCTTATTCATTCTTGTTTGGGGATATGAAAGAGATGAAGAAAATGGGTGAAGAAGCTATGTCTAAGCCAATCAATTTCTCTCATGACATGATTTGGCCTAGAGTTATGCCCTTCATCCACAAAACCATCACCAATTATGGTAAGACTTCATAGCTTCAATTATTTTGTATACACTAAAATAGTTGTATTTTTTCAATTCTATTTGTTAACAAGGGGAGCCTTAGAACAATGGTAAAGTTGTTGTTGTGATTTATAGGTCATGGTCCGTGTCGTGGAGGTAAAGTTGTCGCTATGTGACTTATAGATCATGGTCCGTGTCGTGGAAGTAACCACTAACCATGCATTAGGGTACGCTGTCTACGTCACACTCCTAGGGGTGTAGCCCTTCATCAGACCCTGAGTAAATATGGGATACTTTATGCACCAGGCGATTAGTGTATTTTAACTTGTTGCAATAAGTTGTTTGTCTATTTTCAAGTTATTATGAGTAGTTACTTGTAGTTATATTTTAGGTAGTTATATTTTAAGTGATCTGTTAACATAAAAATATTTTATATTGTCAATTGATAGAAGTTAAATAATATACACTAAACAGTATAAAAGAGTTATATACTATTAGTGTTGTTTTACCTGTTGTAACAACTCATTTGTCATAAAAGGGATATTTACACAAATAGGCTGCTAGATTTACTGTTTACTTTCTAACCGATATATATATTGATTATACATGATATACACATATTATATATGAATTATATATTTTTCATCTATTTTTAATTTAAGCAGTTGGATAGATCTATTTAAGTTAATTCTTCAAAGGGATATTTACACAAATACCCTTCTAAATTTACTGTTTACTTTTTTTTAATTGTATATATAAATTATATATATTATACCTACGTCGACTATTTTTAGTTTAAATAGTCGGGTGAACGATTATTTGACGGTGGTTTCACTTGGTAGGTAAGAATTGTTTTGTGTGGTTTGGGCCAAGACCAGCAGTCCTCATGACAGACCCGGAACTTATAAAAGAGGTGCTAACGAAGAATTTCGTTTATCAGAAGCCACGTGGCAATCCACTGACAAAGTTGGCAGCAACTGGAATAGCAGGCTATGAAACAGATAAATGGGCTACGCATAGAAGGCTTCTCAATCCTGCTTTTCACCTTGACAAGTTGAAGGTTTTACTTTGTTATCTTCAATTTATGTTACTATTCCTCCATCCGTTTTAATTTATGTATATTACTTTTTAAATTCGAAAATAATTTAACTTATATAACTAATATGGTAAATATTTACACTATCAGAGTATTCCAACATGTTGTAGCATGTTATGTGTGCCTTATTTTTTCGGATTATTAATTCATTTTCTATGGACGATTACAGTGTAATTATCTTTTAGATGATCTGATAGCGCAAATCATCTGTGTACTCTAAAATATTGTCGCATGTTATGTCTACATTATCTTTCAATTTTTATTAAAGTATCTTTTGGGTGACCTGGTAAAAGTTCATCAGTGTACTTAACATATTGCAACTTGTTATATGCGCCTTATTTGCTAGGTTATTTGTCCACTTTTAAGGGATGGTTACCTTCTGTTATCTTTTAGGCGAACTGATAGTGTAAAAATTTAGCAGAGTGTACTCTATAATGTTGCAGCATGTTATGCATGTCTTTTAGGTAAATAATCCATTTTTAATGAACGGTTACCTTTAGTTATGACTTGATAGTGTAAAACTCTTTAATGTACTCTAATATGTTGTAGCATGTTATGTCTGTCTTGTTTTTAAGGTTATTAATCTCTATCTCTATAAGGTAGGGCCAGGGGTGAAGCTATGCTCTTCTTAGTTGACCACCCTTTGTCAAAAAATTACAATGTATGTATAGGTAAAATATTAGATTTTAGAGACATATAACATATATTGAACACCATTTGTCGGGGAATTTTTTTCTTCTTCTTTCAAGTTTGAACACCCTTGGAGAAATTTCTGGCTTCGCCACTGTATAGGGCTAAGGTGTGCGTACACACTATCCTTCTCAGACCTCATTTATGGGATCAAACCGAACCGGGTTTGTTGTTGTTGGTGTAATCCACTTTTAATAGACGACTTACATATAGTTATCTTTTTTAAAAGATCTTTTACATGATTAGTTTATAGAAGTTAAACTCTTATTGTTTATGTTTTGCAAACTTAAGGTTGGATTCTTATTAATGTGCAGCATATGCTACCTGCATTTCAAGTAAGTGCTAGTGAGATGTTGAGCAAATTGGAGAAAGTTGTCTCACCAAATGGAACAGAGATAGATGTGTGGCCATATTTACAAACTTTGACAAGTGATGCCATTTCAAGAACTGCTTTTGGCAGTAGTTATGAAGAAGGAAGAAAGATTTTTGAACTT
The DNA here is from genome assembly GCA_005239495.1 of Nicotiana undulata. Lineage (NCBI taxonomy): Eukaryota > Viridiplantae > Streptophyta > Magnoliopsida > Solanales > Solanaceae > Nicotiana > Nicotiana undulata. The sequence continues at coordinate 15,414 of ML297547.1, forward strand.
CAAAAGGAACAACTTTCACTAATTCTAGAAGTTTCACGCACAATATACATCCCAGGATGGAGGTAGAGTTATTAACTTCTTTGTATTACCACTCAAGGATGTGGTGCAGCGGATGAGACTGCTCCTCCCTTAACCAAAGGTTTCAGGTTTGAGCCCTGGGTATGGAAATATCCTTGGTAGGGAGTGCTTCTCCCGAATGGAGCCTTACCCGGCGCGAATCCGGATATAGTCGAGCCCCAATGCGGTTACCGGACACCGGATGAAAAAAAAAAACTTCTTTGGATTATTAGTTAAATCTGTTAGATAATTCCAATAATCTTGAAAAAGTATTGCCAATCCGGTGATTTATGAATCTTGAAATTAAAATGAAAGGACTTTATTTTTAGATTCATTCTTTGACATTCTAAATTTGTTTTGGAATTAACTAATTTATTCCTGAACTTTATTTAAAGATGTTTAAATTTTTCACGATTTTGAGCCTATAAGTACAATTGAAGTTTTTGGAAATCTTAAACAATTTTGTTTTCAATTGAAGGGGAGCCTTGGAGCAACGCTAAAGTTGTCTTTGTGTGACATATAAGGTCACTGGTTCGAGCCGTAAAAGCAGCCACTAATGTTAGCATTAGAGTAGGTTGTCTATATCACACCTTTTGTGTGGTCCTTTCCCAAATCCTGCGTGAACACCAGATGCCTAGTGTACCGAGTTGCCGTTAAACAATTTCCAATGGAAAAATATTTTAGAGAGACTTTGGTTAGAAGGTGATTCACCCTAAATTCAAGAGTAGGAAAAAACAAACATTCTTGAATACAATGTTGAGTGACTTAGTTAAATTCCGGAGATCGATGATGTGGTTATCATTCTTCCGTTTTCAAAATTTTTACTCAGATCGCTTACAACGCCCACTAGTATCTTTAAGAAAGAAGCGTTTTTACGCGTCTCTAAGCCTATCAAGTTTCTTATTGATTATCTAACAATAATATTATCAATGTTTTAACAAATCACTAGAACATTTAATTTTCTTGTTTGCAACTTCATATTAAATCTCTTGAACTGCAGGTTTTTGCCAACAAAAAGGAACAAAAGGATGAAACAAATATTTAATGAAGTACGAGCACTAGTATTGGGAATTATTAAGAAAAGAATGAGTATGATTGAAAATGGAGAAGCTCCTGATGATTTATTGGGTATATTATTGGCATCAAATTTAAAAGAAATCCAACAACATGGAAATAATAAGAAATTTGGTATGAGTATTGATGAAGTGATTGAAGAGTGTAAACTCTTCTATTTTGCTGGGCAAGAGACTACTTCATCTTTACTTGTATGGACTATGATTTTGTTGTGCAAACATCCTAGTTGGCAAGATAAAGCTAGAGAAGAGGTTTTACAAGTGTTTGGAAGTAGCGAAGTTGACTACGACAAGTTGAATCAGCTAAAAATAGTAAGTATTCTCTACATATTCAATTATTTTGAACTTTTTTTTTGAATAACGGAGATGCTCGGATCAGTTTGTGCACACTTCGAACCGATTAAGAACTTGCTTGTACCTGGCGTTTACACCAACCCAATTAATAGATGACACATGTCTTCACATACACTTATCACTAAATTAAACCATAGTTCTTAATAAACATGGTAAATTGGTATGGTTTGGTGTAAACACCAGGTACGAGTAAGTTTTTTATACCTGAATAGGTACCTAAAAACTTTGTCCACTAAAGTTTAGACAAATGGAAAGAAACTATCAAAAATTGTTTATCTCATATTGGGATTTAATTTGAACCTTGGAGCGTGTTTGCTTTAAAGAAAATATTTTTCAGAAGAAGCTTTATCTCACTATTCAAGACTCCAAGATTTAGAAAATGTTACAAATGGACGATCGAATGATCTAGAGTTATTCTTCCCCTTTTAATGAAAGATATTTCTTAAGAAAAATATTTTTTGGTGTTTGATTGCCAGAAAATGACTTATATTTTCCTTCAACGCAAACACACCCTTGATCTTTCATTGTTTTCACCCACGTCATGTACCAGTAGACGACACCCTTGAATGTTTCACCTAAACATTAGACCCTTTTTCTTAATCTTCCAAAAGCCATATATTTTGAGGGCAATATTCACTAGTTTGATCTATCTTTTTATAGGTAACTATGATCTTAAACGAGGTCTTAAGGTTGTATCCAGCAGGATATGCGATTAATCGAATGGTAACCGATGAAACAAAATTAGGGAATTTGTGTTTACCAGCTGGGGTACAACTCTTGTTACCAACAATTTTGTTGCAACATGATACTGAAATATGGGGTGATGATGCAATGGAGTTCAATCCAGAGAGATTTAGTGATGGAATATCCAAAGCAACAAAAGGAAAATTTGTGTTCTTTCCATTTAGTTGGGGTCCAAGAATATGTATTGGGCAAAATTTTGCTATGTTAGAGGCTAAAATGGCAATGGCTATGATTTTGAAAAACTATGCATTTGAACTCTCTCCATCTTATGCTCATGCTCCTCATCCACTACTACTTCAACCTCAATATGGTGCTCAATTAATTTTGTACAAGTTGTAGAAAGGGTCAATTTGGAACTTTTATCATTGTAATCAAACCATATTGAGGGAACATGGCTTGAGGTTAGATGTTAGATCCTCGTGAATCGCTGGTCGTTGTTATTGATGTCTTGTTATCTCAGGACAGTTTGTCAGGTTGTTCCTCGTTGACCAGCTTTGTGATTCTCGTTATAAGAGTGATATGTACTTCATGAAGTGTTGGAAATAGTATAGTTAAATGTCAATTAAGAGTGTGGGTCTAATGTGTGTTCTTTAGAAATGTGTCTTTTGAGTCATTCTCATTGTTTTTTTTCTTTTTATAGTTCATCTAAATAGGTAGTAGCAATATTATATATGTGAGTCTTGAATGTTGTTTTGTAAATGTGGTTGTTTTCATAATATTGATAGTGTGCTTTATGTTTATGTCCCTCTTTTATCCTTTTTGCTTTGTTCTCCTTTGTTGCATTTACAATAAAGTGATAATAAGACCTAGCTAGTTTACTATGGAGTCTTCCTCTGGTTCTTCCCGTCTCTAGTACAGATCAAATCACAGAATCTCTGTATGTATACGCTGAGAAGCTATATCTCCCGGACGAAAGACTTCTAAACCCATCCAACATATGATATATGAGGGTAAAAATGAGGGTTTTTACACAGTTTTATTTTTTTTACTATATGTCTATACCTCGTATAAAATTTATGCGAGGTATTTCTTTTTTCTTTTTTTTCTAGAAAAGAAAAAGGAAGCTCATGTGACCTGAATTGTCAGTTGTAGAAGTAAATGATCCATTTTCTTTTTAACTTTTATTAATGATTGGAGTAAAATCACACCTTATTTAATTAAAAGTTAAATATAATTAGCCAAATATCAAAGCTGAAATAAAATAATAAATCTCTATTTTCCTGATAAAATATACAGGTAAATATTTATATGAGTTTTACTAATCTATTACTAGTATATGATTGTAGTAGGGTTATCTTCTTTTTTTAAGCTCTCAAAAATAACTTTAGCAACACAGTAGAAAAATAAACATTTTATATGCACTCGTTTTTTAAGTCTATTTTAAAAAGAATAACAATTTTAAATCAATCGTAAAACTAGTTTTAGGCTAGGCACTTTGATTTCTCTCATATGGCTAATTAATTAGCTTTTATAGAAAGAGTTAACGAGAAACATGTGTTGGTGGGAATTAGTAAATACCTGACGCAATAGTCGAAGTATGAAAAAGTTGATGTTGACCCTATTGTTATAAAAAAATAACAATAAATAAAGACTTATGAAAGTGAAATGATTTCCAACAAGTTGCATTAATAAGCCATTTAAAATAGTACTATTAAATTTATTGAAGAGTATGATAAATAACTTACAAGAAAACTCAGTTCTTTGATAGTAGTTTATTAGAATGATACATATAGGTCTGATAACAAAGTTCCAGGTCATCATTTATGCTAGAGTAGTTAGATGCACAAAATATTCCGTATTCATGCAGGGTTCGAGGAATGATCACACCCTTGTGTAGATAACCTACCCTAATATAAATATTAATGGATGCTTTCACGGTTCGAACTCGTGATCTATAGGCCACATGGAAATAATTTTACGGTTTCTCTAATAGCTGCTTTGGTAGCGTCGTTTCCTTGCTTTTTTCTCCCATCTTGCCCCCCTTTATTATTAAATAATCATATTTTATTATTTACCGTACTTTTTTATATAATAATTCTACTCTGTATCCTACTTTTTCTTAGTAATGTTACAAGTTTATTCTTCATATTGTTGGTGTGTGACATCATGAAACGACGACAAACGATACAATCTATTCAAACATTGTATTCATCAAACAATACAATACAATACAATACAGTAGAATACAATATGATACATTATGAAACGACATGTAACGACATATTTCTACAACTTGTGCAAAATTAAATGAGCGCCATATTGTGGTTGAAGCAGAAGTGGATGAGGAGCATGAGCATAAGATGGAGAAAGTTCAAATGCATAGTGTTTCAAAATCATGGCAATTGCCATCTTAGCCTCTAACATAGCAAAGTTTTGGCCAATACAAATTCTTGGACCCCAACTAAATGGAAAGAACACAAGTTGTCCTTTTGTTGCTTTGGCTACACCTTCACTAAATCTTTCTGGATTGAACTCCATTGCATCATCTCCCCATATTTCAGTATCATGATGTAACAAAATTGTTGCTAATAAAAGTTGCACCCCAGCTGGTAAACACAAATTCCCTAACTTTGTTTCTTTGGTTACCATTCGATTAATGAAATATCCTGAAGGATACAATCTCATGACCTCGTTTAAGATCATAGTCACCTATCAAACAAAAAAGAAGTATTAACCCAAATAGTCGTCCACCTAATCGGCTGATGTATATACTTCATGTATAATATGTGTATAATTGTGTATAGTCAACATATAATCTATATATACCGGCTAGAAAAGATAAACAATGAATCTGACTGGCTATTTGTGTAACAATTCCACCACATGTGATTATTGCCATCACGACGACTTGGTTTTTCTAGGATATTTAAGTCATGTACTTATATATACTGGCAGTATAAACAAAATAATATTGCTAATGCCTTTAACTTATTGCAGTAGGTATTTGTCCTATTTTCCGGTTATCGGTCATACTTTCTACGAACTGTTACCTGTAATTATTTTTTAAGTGAAAACAATTCTTTTTATTATCAGTATATAAAAGTTACACTCTTTTCTAGCTCAAAGGATTGAGAAAAATTTTACTTCCTCTCTCTCAAATTACGTGGCATATTTTTTTTTTATTATGTCCCAAAAGAATGTCTACTTTCTATATTTAAAAAAAAAACTTGTAAATCTCACTAGTGGAGTCTGGAGAGGATAGTGTGTACGCAGACCTTACCCCTACCCTGAAAGGGTAGAAAAGCTGTTTCCGGATGACCCTCGGCTCAAGAGAACAAAAGACAAAATGAGACAATATTAGTATCACCACAGAAATTTATTTATTTTTTTAAAAAAAATTAACCTTAAAATTCTTATTTTATTGTTAATGAGATGATTATAGTCACGTAAATTTCTACGGCTTATTTTAGACCAAATGTTTAAAAATCTTTATTCTTTTTAAACTTCGTATTCCGTCAAACAATATCACAGAAATTGGGACGGAGGAAGTAATTTGAAGTGAACATGGAGAGAATACTTACTATTTTTAGCTGATTAAACTTGTCATAGTCAAGTTCATCATTTCCAAGCACTTGTAAAACCTCTTCTCTAGCTTGTTCTTGCCAAATAGGATATTTGCACAATAAAATCATAGTCCATACAAGTAAAGCTGAAGTTGTCTCTTGCCCAGCAAGATAAAATAGCTTACACTCTTCAATTACCTCATCAATTGTCATACCAAATTTCTTGTTATTTCCATGTTGTTGAATTTCTTTTAAATTGGATGCCAATAGTGTACCCAATAAATCATCAGGAGCTTCTCCATTTTCAATCATACTCATTCTTTTCTTGATAATTCCCAATATTAATACACGTACTTCGTTGAAGATTTGCTTCATTCTTCTGTTTGTTTTTGTTGGTATAAACCTATATGGTTCAAGAAATTAAGTAGAATTGAATTTAGTTGCAAATAAGAAAAGTTTCTATAGTATATATTGAAGACGTAATTAAGTAATTAAAAGTGTGTGTTTTCAGATTATGTAAATAAGCTTTTAAATAAAATGATCACACAATTCAACATGGTACCGAAGCAGTCAACGATACGAGCTGGAGTATCTCACCACCATTCGGAAGGAATTTTCAATAACATGGCCTATGAACACATAATTAAATACAACAATAACAGATCCAGTGTAATTCCACAAGTGGGGTCGGGGGATGATAGTGTGTAAGCAGACTTTATCCACGCCTTGAAGGTAGATAGGATGTTTTCGATAGACCCTCGACTCACGAAAGACATGTAAAAACAAAAGCACCAAGCAATAACAACAACAACTTAGTAAGAAATGGAGATGAAAAGAACAACATGTAATACTAAAAAAAAGTGTGTTTTCCAACATTAAACTTTTAAATGAGATGGTCACATAATTCAATATGGTATCAAAGCAATCAACGGCCTATGTTGGAGTCTCACCACCATTTCTTATCAGAAGTAATTTTCAGCGACATGGCCTATGAACACACAATTAAATACAACAACAATAAACCTAGTGTAATTCGACAAGTGGGGTCTGGGGATGCGGAGGGTGATGTGTACGCAAACCTAACCCTCACCTTGAAGGTAGAGAGATTGTTTCCGATAGACCCTCTGCTCACGAAAGACAAGAAAAAACAACAGCGCCAAGCAGTAACAGCAACAAGATAGTAAGAAATCAAAACGAAAAGAACAACAGATAATATTAAAAGAAAAAAGAGATTACTTTTCTTAAATAGTTTAAACTTTTTGATAAAGATGATCGCACAATTCAATATGGTATCAAAGCAATCAACGATATGCTTTCGAGTCTCACCACCATTCATTATCAGAAAAAATCACATATTTAAATACAGTAGAGATTAATTTAGAACCCAATGAAATCAGTAATTGTACCTCCATCCAGGGATGTATAATGAGCGTGCTATTTGTAAAAGTAATTCCATTTGCTCTTTTTGAAGTTCAAAAATCTTTCTTCCTTCTTCATAGCTACTACCAAAAGCAGTTCTTGAAATGGCATCACTTGTTAAAGTTCGTAGATATGGCCACACATCTATCTCTGTTCCTTCTGTCGAGACAACTTTCTCCCATTTGCTCAACATCTCACTAGCAGTCACTTGAAATGCAGGTAGCATATCCTGCATGTCATGCATTAGACATAATCAAAATCAGTAGCAGAAGCGAATCCAAGATCTAAAATCAGCGATTAATCATAGTATGTACAATTTTAATAATATGCATATGTTCCAATTCTTTTTGTACATATACACATAATTTAAGTTAAAAGCAAACTATTCAATTGAATATACATAACGTATCCTAGATCCTCCTCTGATTGGTTGTAATGATAGATCAAATGAGCTCTAGTTTCAATTTTTTGTCTTTTTTCAAATATAAAAATTACTAATAATAATAATAATAATAATCTAACCTTAACGATCATAACTTATAGTCTAAGGACATCGACAAGAATATCTCACACAATAGACGCGGATAAATTACTCACCACCCCCTTTCCTCTTCCCTTTCTCTAATCCCACAACATAATTGTAAGTAAATGACGACAACAACAACAAAAAACGAGAATGCAACCTTAAGCAAATTAATAATTTAATAAATTTTATGCTGACTATTAGCCTATACCATAACCCTCCTCCTTTATCTGGATTTGAGACGGGCAACACGAGCAAGTTCACATAGGCGGAGTTTTGAAGCAAGTCTACAATAAATAAACTAGTACAGAAAAAATAGTTTAAATTGACTAAAAACCTTCAATTTGTCAAGGTGAAAAGCAGGATTGATAAGTCTTCTATGTTTAGTCCATTTATCTGCTTCATAACCAGCAAGTCCATTTGCTGCCAACTTTGTAAGTGGAGTGCCAGGTGGCTTCTGAAAAATGTAATTTTTTGTTAGCACCTCCTTTATAAGTTCAGGGTCTACGATAACAATTGCTGGTCTTGGCCCATACCACGCCAAACAATTCTTACCTACAAAAGTACAACAACCTTTGAGTTTAAAATTTTGAAGAATTAACCTAAATAGCCGTCTCCCCGTTGCTTAAACTTAAAACAGTCAATGGATATATAATATATAAACAATTTAGGTATATTATGCATATAATTATGTATAATAAGTGTATAATTTACCGACTACGAAAAATAAATAATGAATATAGTTGACTATTTGTGTAAAGATCCCTTTAAATTTTATCACGGCGTATCCATACACACAAATCACTATTAGAGCCCGTTTAGACATAAGAAAAATTTCCTTTTTTAAAAATTTCGAAATCAACGTTTGTTCATAAAGTTTCTAATTTTCACTTGAAGATGCATTTTAGAAATTTTCGAAATTTTGAAAAACTCCAAAAAGCTTCAAAATTTTCACTCAAATCACTCACAAAATTTCAAAAACAACCCAAAATTATATTCATGTCCAAACACAACTCTAAATTTCAAATACCATTTTCACTTGAAAAAATTTTCACCATATTTTAGAATTTTACAATTCTTATGTCCAAACGCCCACTTAGATTAATAATAATTATGATAAACATCGGTAACATATTAGTTAACTTATTATAACTAATTAAGTCAATGACAATAACTTAAATCCTTATTAGTTTCAAGATCTTAGGTAACTAGTTCCAGAATATTCAGTAAGTTATTAATCTTAACATTCTCAGATTACCCTTAATAATAATCTCTTATAACAGAGGCGGAATTAGAATTTTGAGTGTATGAGTTCTTAATTCTGGAGAAAAAATGAGGCTTACTAGGTTTTGGATAAATTATTTTGTAGCTTGAAAATATGATTTTTTAAATAAAATACATGGTTTTGACCAAACCTATTGAATTCTACTGAATCCATACGCAATACACTAGCTCCATCCCTATCGTACAAGATAACATGACATGCTTAAGACCTCCACAAGATTTAAGGGATATTTTTGGTATGTTAACACACCTTTAATTTCAAATCACAAGATTCAATAATGTTTTTTATATTCTTAATTTTGTGTTCAGCCAAACTAAGACACGTAAAATAAAACGACGGAGAGTTTACGTACCATATGTGGTGATGGTTTTGTGGAAGAAGGGCATGATTCTCGGCCAAATATCATGGGAGAAATCAATAGGCTTAGACAAAGCTTCTTTACCCATCTTCATCATCTCATTCACATCTCCAAACAAGAATCTATAAGAATTTCCTCTGAAACCTTGTTGTCTAAGGCATTTCTCCAATTTTTTTGGTTTGAACCAAACCCAATTCAAGATTTTCCATGCCCATTTTAATACTAAGATAACTACAAATAATGAAACTACAATTTTTAAACTGTAATATGGTATCTCCATTGTAGGCTTTTTCCACACTAAGCTCTTTGATCTTGATAGTATTATATACTTGATGAAAATAAAAGGATTATTTTTTTATGAGCTAAATTTTGACTATAATCAAGAAATTGTTTGACAAACAAAAAAATCACACGCGTCTTTAAAGTTTATGAAGCAATAAACGTCATTCTGTCTCTGTCTAGATTTTTAAAAGAAAAAATGATATTGTATAGCCGCTCTCAAAATAATAGTCGAAAAAATATATTTTGTTTGTATATATATATTCTGTATGTTATATACAATTATTATACAACTTTTATATACTTTTTCAGCTACCGAATGTAAATAGTTTCTGATGCGGGCTAAAAGTTATTATTAAAATTTTTGAATAAGTATCCATTATTTTTCTAGTTTAAGTTATATACCTATCGGTATAAAAAAAAAATTATATTATCAAATTTTCCAAATAGTATTTACAGGTAAGTCTTTTTATGAGTATGACTTTTGCAATCATAAAATAAGAAGAAAAAATTACCTGCACAATAGATAAAGATGACTTGATGATATACAAAATTCAAGGTATGTAACTCCAATGCTTGGTTGCTAAGTTCTGGAAAAAACATACAAGTCAAAGTAATATGATATAATTAATACAAATATTAAATTTCTATCTTCCCTTTACTTGTGGAACAAGGAGTAGAATAATCTTTGCTTGAGCAGAGATTGTGATGGGTTGCAGTGAAATATTTATAAATAAATAAATAAATAAAAAAGGCAATATACATAAAGTTGTCGACTATTATTTTTTGGAAAGAATTACAAGAAAATACACATGACCTCATACCATAACAAAAAATGGCCCATGTTTTTACGTTTTACCCAATCTAGCCTATATTGTTCATATTTTGAAAGCATTTCAAAACTTGTGTTCTTACAACCATTGCTTTAAAAGTCATGGAGTTAAATAAGTGTTCTCACAACCATTGCTTTCACTCTCTCTTCTTCTACATATGCTTCAAGGAGCCGTCTGCCAGTGATGCTTCTTACCATGTGTCACCTGGTTGCAATGTAAGAAAATTGAAGAGTAAAAGTTCATCATTGAAGGCCATTCAAAGCTTTTCTTTCGAAAATAAGATTTTTTGAGTTTGTTAGTTGTTTGGATTGGGTGTTATTTCAATTGATTGAAAATATCAAAAGGAGTTCAAAATTTAAATTTGAAGTGATTTGGAGTAGATTTGAGTTAAATTTTAGAAAAGACGCAAGGAAGAAGACGAAGTCAGTTTTTTTATATAATTATGTATAATAGTGTATATGAATGTATAAACACATCTTATACACTATTATACACCTTTATACAAACGTCTGTAGATGAACTTCTTCTACAATTTTCAGTTGCAATTCTTGTTCAAAACCAGTCCATATCTCCATTAAATAAATGACTTCAAATTTTATATACAACCTCCTTATACTATTTCTAACAAGTCTAAATAACACCCACTTCGAATTTCTCACAAATCAAATTCGAAATTTAAGCTCACATGTTTAAGCTTGTTAAAAATTAAATTTTCACCAATCAAATGGATTTGTTTTGTTGAACTAATATTTGAGTCACAACTACTAATTCGAAAATTAACTTAAAAGGTTGAGCAATCTTTTCTAAAAATTAAATAGTAATTTCTAGAACCTATTGGAGTTGGATGTTGAATCTTAGCCTATTATTTTTGAACTAGTTAGTTATAAATTAAAATATGGGTTATAAAATAAAAAAGCAGGGAGCTCAATTGTTCTTATATGAAATCTGAGGCAAGCGAGCAACAATGCGTATTAAACTTAAAATTTTGCCCAGAGAACAAGTAGGGATAAAAAAAAATCAGGAGTGACACCAAAGTGCGAAGTGTCCTAATTGTGCAAATCACAAATATAAATTGGAAAGAAAATATTACAACTAGTTACCAATAAACACAATTTACACGATTTATACATATTCCAACCGGTTAATACCAACAAACACAATTTACACAATTATACACTCCACGTAATAACAAAAAATTAGAATAAGTGATCCTTTATAACCAAATATTAAACTACACTTCGTAAGCTAATTTGGCTACAAGATGCTCCAAATAATCAAGGGCGGAACTAATGTATTAGGCATGAGTTCAGACGAACCACTATTTTTTGCTTAGACCTGTATTTCTGATAGAAAATTTATGACGTATGTACAAATATTTAACTGCAAGACCAAAAACTAAGACGAGCCACAACAACAACAACATAGCTAAGACGAGCTATTCAGTGATGAGTTCAGAGCTCATAAACTTCAAACTTTGGCTCCGCCTCTGCCTACAACTTGTGTAGAATTAGCTGAGCGCCATGTTGAGGTTGAACAGTTAGCACTGAATAAGGAACATGAGCATAAGAAGGAGAAACATCAAAAGCATAGTGTTGTAGAATCATAGCAAGTGCCATTTTGGCCTCTAACATAGCAAAGTTTTGTCCAATGCAGATTCTTGGTCCCCAACTAAATGGAAAATATGCAAACTTCCCTTTTGTTGCTTTGTTTACTCCTTCACTAAACCTCTCTGGATTGAACTCTTTAACATCTTCACCCCATATTTCTTGGTCATGATGCAACATTATTTGTGCAACTGGTAAGTTGTTGTCATGTGACTAGGAGGTCACAGGTTCGAGCCGTGGAAACAGCCTCCTGCAGAAATGCAGGGTAAGGATGTGTACAATAAATCCTTGTGATCCGGCCCTTCCTCGGACCCCGTGCATAGCAGGAGCTTAGTGCACCGGGCTGCCCTTTTTTCACTTGATATCACATGTTACATTACATAGACTGTCAGTGTATATTAACTTAATTCCTAGTGTTTATAAGAATACAAAAGAAAAATAAACAAAAACCTTCAAACTTAGTGGATAGATGATGCACTTACAACTTTGAGTTGATTCAGCATGTCATAGTCAGGTCTGTTGTTGCCAAAGACTTGAAGAACCTCTTCTCTAGCACGAGCTTGCCAGTCGGAGTGTTTGCTCAATACAACTATACTAGGGAGACGACTATGAAGGTAACTTACCTAATATAACTTGACTCTGTCACTTTTAAGATAATTTTGGCTAGTTCTTGTTGAAGTTCAGACATCTTTCTTCCTTCTTCATAGCTATTGCCAAATGCAGTTCTTGAAATGGCATCACTTGTTAAACTTTGAAGATATGGCCACACATCTACCTCTGATCCTTCTGCTGAGACAATTTTTTCCCATTTGCTCAACATCTCACACGTCACTTTTTCTATTCCCATTTTTATATATATATATATATATATGTTTTTACTCATTTAATAGATATAGTCTTAGGGTACGCGTTTTGCGCGCGTGTCTATATCATTGAATAAATAATTTAAAAAATTTATATAAATATTATTAACTAATAGTTTGACTTATAAAATTAAAATTAAAGAAAAATGCAAGTTCTTGAAAAATGATGACGGGTGATCCCATTTTTGTTAGCTCAAAAAAGGAAGGAATCTTGCCAATAGAAATCCTCATATACCTTATTGTGATTTTTAAGAATTTTTGTGAGAGTATCTTACGAAAATTATTGTTATTTCTATAACCTAATACTGAAAACAAACAAATAACATAAAATACTTTTATTAGCGAAAATAACTCAAATAATTTGAAAAATCGAATTTTTTGGTCTTTAGAAATGATGAGGTTGATTTTATAGTTCATAGTAAAAATTAATAAGTGACAATATAAAATCTAAAAATAACTGATGATGAGTTACTATTTTACAACTATTAACTTAATATATAGAAACTGTAAAAATTGCCATTTTTGGAGTAATGCAAATATAATAATAATTTATGACAATTTATTTAGAATATATTTTGTATTTCACTATTTCATCCTTATTATTTTAAGTTTGTATTTTTACTAATTTGATTCTAAATTCTAATTTTAACTAATTTTGTTCATTTTTTTCACCGCTAATACTCTTTTTATGGAGATAAATTTATGTATCCTAAGATTTTGTTAACTTGAAAACTAATTTACTTATATGATGAATTAAAAAAATAATTAAATTGAATTCTTTCCATAACTATTCAAAGACTTAATTATTTGTTTTAAAATTGTTTTTTATTCATTCAAGTTCGTCACATATTAGCTCATTCATAGTTTTAAATGTTTAATTGTAGTTATTAATTTTATCCAATAAAATTTTTGCCTTGTAGAAGAGTAGAAAATTAATCTAATATTGCACTTTAAAATTTTTGAGTTGATTTATCTTTTATATTATTAAATATCTTTTTAGTAATTTATCTTATTATTGATCAATGTACTTTTATTATACAAAAGCAATATCTAGGAAGCTAGAATTTAATTGTAATTAGAATTTCAAAAGTAGGTATAACGGTATTCTTGTTGAATAGCATGAGAAATTAGAAAATAAAATCCCCTGAAATTCATTTACTTCATAATGAAACATGCATTAAATAATGTTTTAAAATATTATCTATAATTACAAATTTGCAAATTTCTTGTTTGCACTAATTGTAATTAAAGAATATTAATTGTTTGAGCTTTTTTTTTTCTTACTTTGGTAAAAATAAATATGGATAGAAAAGACATTTGAAAGTACTTTGAATATTTTTATACTAAAATTAGGACATAAAAATGATACTTTTCATTGGCAAAGAACAATCTACTGCCTATTCTAAGCCGTAAATCTTTTTTTTTTTCTAAAAAAGAAAATATTTTGTTTAGTTCTTTCGTGCTTATACCATACATTAGGCCTCATCACATAGAAGTTCAAACAAGAAATATTTAATATATAAAATTTTAGTTAATTTGGAACTCCTAAATATTAGGGAAATAATGCACAAATTTTAGTTGAAATAGAATTTTTAAATATTAACAAAATAATTAAATTACTATTTTGTCTGTTGTGAAATCTAATCTTAAAGGGTAAAAAAGGCGAACAATATTTTGCTAAGGGTCTTCGTGCTTTTAATATAGTGCTAGTCTCTATATACGTGCTTCACACGTAAAGTTTTAAAATTGAAAATAGAAAAAGGATTAATTAAACACGATTAATTCTTGTTACAAAAAAAGAGTTGATCATTTCATGCATCATACGAGGATATCAAAAATACCACTTTTTTAGCTAATTCATAAAAGAAAAGTCTCCGAAAGGAATAGAGATGACGGCATTAATTATTTTCAATATGGACTTATATGAATTATTAAGTTAGCACTTTTGAAAATGAAAATAAGTTAAATTTTATCTTATTCAATTTCAAAGAATGCCACGATAATTAAATAGATAGAACTCACAAATTTTCTCTGTCAATATTCTCCCTTGATTAATTATATTTTCACACGTGAATGATTAACCTAAAAAGATTATAGTGCATCTCCTATAAATACAATTTATTTATGTAAGTCAAAATCAATAAGATACAATTATCGTCATAATAAAAAGTATTCCAACCCAACGTTAAAAAGTTTGCTAATAATTATTGTATCAGCGTTTTCTACATAAGCACAATTTATATGAACGACAAACCTCTTCCTTTAGATTTAGATCCTTTGCATATTATATGCTAGACAATATATAATTTTGGTGCGTCGAATGTGATTATTCAGGAATCCGTCTTCTACAGAGATTTTTTTATTCTCATGTATCAATTAGACAAAGCAAAGAACCGCCTAAAAAAATAGTAGCCAATAATAACATAATTACCAAACACATAAAGGAAAAATAAATTCTTTTATTGCCTTAGATGTCAATGTTTGTGCGATTCAACCAACCGTTATAGCGGATAATCTCTCAATTTATTTTGTATGATATGTTATTTTGATTTATTAAACTTTTTGTTGGCATCTAAAACCTTCGCATCAAATTTAAGAGGAAGAAAAAGCAAAAAATAAGTGAATTGAATTCAATCTCACATGCACACAATGAACAAAATAATCAATAAAAGATAACAACAAAAGCCTAATTCAATAACTGTAGCTATAAATATAAAATAATATATAGTTTGGATGAAATTTTTCCTGCGGATTGACTTTGGCATCCATCGCTAGCAGAAACATATGATATCAAACATCAATTATGCAAATCACGAATAAACTTTGTAAGCAAAATGTTTTTATTTATAGAGGATTAAAGTTAGCATTTAATTACAATCAATTACAAATTAGGTATATATAGTAACCGTGTCTAGTGATGGTAATTTTAAAATCCTAGTATGAGAGAAATTCTTAATTTTATACTTTTATCCAATAAGAAATTATATAATAGAAGGAAGACTTTAAATTTTTAAGGGCATAAAAGTAAGTTGATATTTGGGGAATATTTTAGTCGTAAATAATATATATATATATATATAGAGAGATAGATTATACCAAAAAAACAAAAAATAAAATAAAAGTAAATCTAAACCCGATCTGGAGCAAAATATAAATGGAGCAGGGATGCGTTTTCCCTCACAAACCTGATTAGCAAAAATCTCCCCGCCGCAATGGGTTCATCCGGCCACCGTAGCAAGAAAAAATCGTCCAAGTCCGGCCGACGATATTCCGATGATTCTGAATCCCCTGCCACAGACTCCGATTCAATTTCTCACTCCGACTCCGACTCATCTCCGCCGAGCAGCAGTCGCCGCCGCCGAAGCAACAGCCGAAGTCACAGCCGCAGATCGAGAACTCATGATTATTCCGACGAAGAGAGCAGCGGCGATGATGCGCGAAAGAAGAAGAGGAAAATCACTGAAGAAGAAATCACTTTATATATGGCTAAAAAAGCACAGAAGAAGGCTATGAAAGTAGCGAAGAAGTTGAAACAACAGACAGTTTCTGGTTATTCAAATGATTCAAATCCATTCGGAGATTCAAATCTGAACGAGAAATTCGTGTGGAGGAAGAAAATCGAACGAGACGTCACACGTGGTGTGCCGCTGGATACCTTCTCGATGAAGGCAGAGAAGCATAGACAGAAAGAGCGAATGGCCGAAATTGAAAAGGTTAAAAAAAGGAGAGAAGAACGAGCGATGGAAAAAGCCCAACGCGAAGAGGAATTACAGTTGTTAGCTAGAGAACGGGCCCGGGCCGAGTTTCAGGACTGGGAGAAGAAGGAAGAAGAGTTTCATTTTGATCAGAGTAAAGTTCGGACTGAAATTCGCCTCCGTCAGGGTCGGGTTAAGCCCATTGATGTTCTTATAAAGCAGTTAGAACCTTCTGGAGACTTTGATGTGGAAATAGATGAGCCGTATGTTGTGTTTAAAGGTTTAGGTATAAAAGAAATGGAAGAACTTGAGGAGGATATAAAGTTGCATATCGATTTAGATAGGGAAACGCCGATGCACATACAGTATTGGGAGGCGCTTTTGGTGGTGTGTAATTGGGAATTAGCTGAAGCTAGGAAAAGGGAAGCTATGGATAAAGCGCGAGTGCGCGGAGAGGAATTACCACCTGAATTGCTTGCAGAAGAGAGGGGTTTGCATTCGAGTATCGAAGCAGATGTTAAGTCTTTGTTGCAAGGTAAAGGGTATGGTGAGTTAGAGGCAATGCAGTCACAGATTGAGTCGCAAATGCGATCTGGTACTGCTAAGGTTGTAGAGTACTGGGAAGCTGTTCTTAAGCGGCTTCAGATTTTTAAGGCAAAGGCTTGTTTGAGGGAAATTCACGCGAAAATGCTGCGCAAACATCTTGAGCATCTTGAGAAACCATTGGATAGTCGCGATGTAGAGGTGGAAGAAGAGACATTGAGGACTAATGAGGAAGATACGGAGCATGATCAAGACGAGGTTAGAGCTATGTCTCCGGAGCCCTTCGTGAATGAGGAGGCTAAGGAGAAGGAGGTGGAGGAAGAGGAAGAAGATGATGATGAAGAGGCGGGTTCTTATTCGCCTGTGTTAATGCACGGGGATGACAAAGAAGAAGCAGTTGATCCTGAAGAAGACAGGGCAATACTTGAGAGGAAACGTATGGCTCTTATGGAAGAGAGACGTGCACGAGCAAAGGTTTTGACACCAACACCCGCAGAAGACAACAACTTTGAGAAGAAAGCATTTAAATCCATGGGAGTGATGGAGGAGGGGGATGCAGTATTTGGCTCAAACGACGAAATTAATCTTGATTCACAGGTGTACTGGTGGCACGATAAGTATAGGCCGAGGAAGCCGAAGTATTTCAACCGTGTTCATACTGGTTATGAATGGAACAAGTATAATCAAACTCATTATGATCACGATAACCCCCCTCCTAAGATTGTGCAGGGATACAAATTCAATATCTTTTATCCTGATCTCGTTGACAAAGCAAAAGCTCCAACTTATGTCATAGAGAAAGATGGAGACAGTGCTGATACTTGCATCATAAAGTTCCATGCTGGCCCTCCTTATGAGGATATAGCTTTTCGAATCGTTAACAGGGAATGGGAGTACTCTCATAAAAAGGGGTTCAAGTGCATATTCGATCGAGGAATTCTGCATCTGTATTTTAACTTCAAGCGTCACAGATACCGTCGTTGATGGGCTTCAAGAAGTAAACAGTTTGTTGCAAGGTTCAGCTTTATGAATTTCTTGTTTATGTACTTTTTTGGCCAGTTTATATGTGATTTGATTCATGAAGAATTTTGTAAACTGGCCATAATGTGTGTAATCCAAGGCTGAGGGCTCTTCTGATAACCTTATGCTAATAGTAAGTGAAGTCACTGTTGCCTGGCAACCTTATAAGGTTAGCCCTTTCAGTCTTCCTCATGTGTCTTCGCATGCACTGTAACTTACATTAAGCTAATGATTTCTGTTTTCTCCAATAGTTTGAGCTGCATCTGGTAAATTAAGAGAGAGATATGAATGTCTTGCTGGAGATGAACTATCAGAATTTACAATTGCTTAGACCCTTTATTTTGGCATTGGAATGTTTAAAGGATAGGTGCTTATAATATGGTGTATCTTATCGAGTTAACAGTATTTGCATGAATTGCACTAAGATGCGCATAAATTTAACGGAGAACCTTCATGGGATATCTGCAAACTAGAGCAGCCTATGGAGATTCCAAAAGGTGATTTTTTATTTATAGTTCCCAGGTTGAATTGTGCCTTTGATATGTCTAAGTCCCCCCCCCCAAGAGATGGATCATTCCTATATGATTGTTTCCTTGAAGGCCGCTGTTCCTTGAATAGGAAAAGCAGCAAAGTCTTATGTCTTCATTTTTCATTATTTGGCTGTGCATCTGAACATTCAATCTCTCAAAATATTCAATTTTCATAACCCAAAATTGATATTGATATTTCAAACCCAAATTTGAAATCCACTTTTTCAAACCCGAGTTTCATTTTAAATACTGGTTATTTATTACAGCTTAACCACGGCCGAACAGGGTGAAAATTCCGGACTATCAAAATCCCAGTTTTTTAACCTTTTTCAATCCCTGTCTAGTTCGATGTTGTTTGAGGAGTAAATCTGAAACGGCCTTTCTCAGAGCCCAGATCACTGCTCTGAAGAAGGTTAGATCTAGACCTCTATGTTTTTATTTTTGTTCACTTACATTTTACCGTATTTGCCATGTTATAGTTGGATTTTTGTTACTGATTGAAGGTTCTACGTTTGATAGCATATTAGAACTCATGTTCTGTTTGATCGCATATTGGAAATCATGTTCTTTAGGGAAGTTACTATGTTGGCCGTTTATTAATAAAGAACGTGAATGATAAATGTTTGTCAAAATGGTTATGTATGATGGGATCCGTTAATGATAGATATTGTGAAAATAAATATTGGTCATGCTTCTTTTTGATGCTGCTTAAATGCCAGTCACAAATCTTTGTTGCCTTGGAGTTCATGCTACTTGGGTATTTTTTGCGAATCTTAAGAAATCTCATATGCTTATTCTGATTCTGATTATATGTCTTGTGCTTGAAAATTGTCTTAGAGAGCCTATATCTAGCTCCTGTTTTTCTTAGTACAGAAATGATGACCGTTTAAGTTTTTATTCTATGGATGACATTAGGCACGTTTTATGTGATACTGTAGAATTTGGTAATCAAACCAATAGGATAGTTGTTTATCTGTTTGATGTGTGTTGATAAACATGTAGTTTCCATGTTTGTCAAAGCCCCACTCTAGAAATTTTACGGCTGAAGCACGACTAGGCTATTTTCTATGGTCAGTAAAGTCTTGTAAAAATCAGAATGCTTGATGATATCTTGAATAGACTTTCTGGACTCTGATAATCTTCTGTTTAGATCTATATAGGGTAGAAATTTCAGCACTCTATCATTAGCTCGATTGAGTGTTCTGAAGTGCTATTTAATTCAATCAGAAGTTAGGTTTAAGGCTTAAAGTCTGCTGTCAGATCCTACATGTTTATTGTGAAAATAAAAGCTTCCCTTTATTCTTTCTCTTGAATATTTAGAAGATTATTTATTGATGTTCAAGTAGTAATTTGAAACAAGTTTGTGAGTTATGTCCCAAAATTTATTTTAAGCAAGTAGCTTTCTTTCCTCGAGTGTTGCTCCGCTGGGAAGCACCCTCCACGTCCAACCAAGAGGTTGTGAGTTCGAGTCACCCCAAGAGCAAGGTGGGGAGTTCTTGGAGGGAAGGATTCCGAGGGTCTATTGGAAACAGCCTCTCTACCTCAGGGTAGGGGTAAGGTCTGCGTACACACTACCCTCTCCAGACCCCACTAGTGGGATTATACTGGGTTGTTGTTGTTATTGTTGTTGTTGTAGCTTTCTTCCCTCGAGTGTTACTATGTTAAATGACTAATCTGCTTAGGTGGATTTTCTGGTAATATGTTACAAGTGTTATTGTTTTTCTATGGTTGAACCTACTGTGCTATTTTCATTCAGACTATGCATGTTTCAGATTAGCTAACCTTCTTCCCTCTTTCCTTTTCTTTTTCTTTGTTCTTGCATGTACACTTTGCTAGCAAAACAGTCTTTATACAAGATGCACCGTCGCTCTAAACTATCCCGCTTCAACCTACCTTTCTAAAATTTTATTGGGACAGCAAAACAAAATAGAGGAGAAGAAGAGCAGTGGGCGCTTTATTTTGCTTATGTGGATTGCCTGCTTTACTTGTTTTATCTTTACTTGTTTTATCTGCATTGATTTATTAGGATTTGAAGTATCTAGAAATGAATTGTCTATATTGAGTTACCATTCTCAAAAAAAAAAAAACTTGTCTATTATTTGACACAGGATTTGCCTCTAATTAAGAACTAGTTTTAGCTAATGTACCACCTGCTATTTGAGCACTTTAGGATATTGCCTATAGTTAATATGCAAAATCAGATTTTTTGCCTAAACCTTGAACCTTTAATTAATTAATATAACCTGAGATTACTTGCTTAGTTGCTACATGACGAATAGTTTGAGCTGCAGTCTGGTAAATTGAGAGAGATATGAATGTCTTGCCGGAGATGAACTATCAGTATTAACTATTGCTTATACCTTTTCTTTTGGGCATTTGAGTGTTTAAATAACATATAATGATAATGTGGTGGAATCGTATTGAGTCAATAGTCTTTGCACGAATTTCACTAAGATGTGTATAAATCTCTTGGAGAACCTTGATGGAATCTCTGCAAAATAGAGCAACTTATGGAGATTCCTCAGTAGGTAACTTTAGTTTTTATAATTCCACAGATTGAACAGCGCTTTTAATATATCTAGTGAGCTCTTTCGAGATGGATCATTCCTATGTGGATGTTTAATTGAGGTCGATGATCGTTAAATAGGAAAAAACTGCAAAGTCTTACGCATTCATTTTTCATTATTTTGTTGTGCATCTGAACATTCATATGATAACAGCAAATTTATACTTTGTATCTTAGGGGAAAAGGAAAAACTAGTTGCGTGCAAGTTAAGCAGCTGCAGCGGTACAGCAGTAATGATATGCCATGGGATCTCTTGTTTTGAACTAATGTTGGTTCATTGCTATTCTAGTGGCTTGAAAGTGACGGAGAAGGCTGACAAAAGAAACAAATCTTGACTATTGTTTGTTCCGACCTAAATGTTAACAAGCTACAAACAAGATGATAAACCATTAATAGCTTCTCATTGTGGTAATTTGGCTCTGATTCAGGTCAATTAGCTTGGGAAGGCCGAAGTCAAAGAGTTTAGCATTGTATCCTCATCTAGGAGAATATTTGGGGCTCAAAATCCAAACACAGAATTCTTTGCGTGAAGGGGAGCCTTGGCGTAATGAGTAAAGTTGTTGCCATGTGATCAAGAGGTAAACAGGTTCAAGATGTGGAAACCATCTCTTGTAAAAATGTAGGGTAAGGTGCTTACATTAGACCCTTGCGGGCGCTTTCCCGGACCCCGCACATAGCGTGAGTTTAGTGCACCAAGCTAGCTCGTTACTACTTCGGAACCACCTTTGTACAATCTTTCTAGAACCTTTGAGAAACTGATCCAAATCCTTCTTGACCAAGCTTCTTTCTGAAGTTCTCTGTGCGGCTATTAGGTCATCATATGAATATCTACCTGGCACGTGGTCGAGATAATCCTCCCCGCATGTAAAGTGCACTGATAGTGTAAAAATTATTACGTTGTTAACTTATTATTACTTAATCTCTTCAATTAAATCTGTACATTATACAGCAGTGACTTGATAGTAACACAAACATTATTTATCTTTCAATTTACAAGTGTTGCCACTTCATTGATGAACAAAAAAAAAATGCTAAGAGCGGACCTTTTTACTGTCCAACCTCGTTCTTGGTTCAATGGTTGGCTTCATATTCAGGTGTGTGACTTATAGGTCATGGATTTGAGCAATGGAAACAGCCACTAATATTTGTATTAGGGTAGGTTATTTACATCATTTATCTTTTAGTACGATCCTTTCCCGAATCCTGCGTGCTTTGCCGTATTCACATGAATTGAAAGTGAGGCTATAAATGTTATTGGTCCAATGAAATGATAACTAAAGAAATCAGATCTATCCAACCTTATTTGGGTAAGTAAGTAATTCACTACTCTATTTCTTATATTAGTCTTAGCATTGGTAATTTGAAGAACGAATCTTCATTGAACAAATATGATAATGATCAACAAAAGAAAATGCATAAATTTTGTAGTAGTCAAATTTTTATTTTTATTTTTATTTTTTTACAAAAGTACCTTCAAACACTTCCCTTAAGAGCAGGGGTGGGTTTCGGCCGGTTCGATTCGGTTATGATTATTATCGTTTTAGCATATCGGTTATCAGTTTACAAATCTGATAAACGGATAAGATATTAATTATCGGTTAATCGTTATCGATCATTATCGGTTCGGTTATCGGTTTACCCAATAAGATAACTCAATCTAGAGTTATAGATTGAGTTAAGCAAAAAAAAAAAAAAAAAAAAAGAAGACAATTCACTCGAGTTAAGCAAAAAAGAGAAGGATTCACATATAGTATACTACCCAATTCTGCGTTCTAGCCACAACTAATATTTGAAGCAAGTTTCATTTTGACAAATTGATAACATGTGCAATCTTAAAAATTGATACTACAACTCCACAAGCATTGCATCTCCAATTCACTTGAAATATTAGTTAGCAGGAACATAAATTACTACTTTTTTGTTTTCTGCCAAACCATAATCAAGAGTTCAATTATAGCAAGAGCAACAAGAGTACTAGTAATTCAACAGTTGTCCAAACACAACTGAAATATTGTTAATTCTTCAACAACTGTTGTCCAAATACATTAATAACAATACAAAGTAGTACCAATTTCACCTTAAAATTAACAAGTACAAACGTAGTACTAAAACATGAGCACAAAATAAAGAATCGAAAACAATCAAAAATCCTATATTTTTATTATCGGACTCTACTGTAAAACTCAAAAGAAAGGAACGAAATTTGTTCTTAACAAAGAAGTAATTTTGGAATATAAACTTACGGTCAGATTCTAAGAATGTGGTTGTACTTTGAATTTTGAAGAAGAACTGTTCAAGAATTGAATCAGAGTCTGAACTGGAAACTTCAATCTTGAATGTGGCTGGGAAAATTGAGAGAAAAAGAGAGAATAAAGCCCTAGATGTATTTATATATTTAAGGGTAAAATCCTAATTTTATTAAATCTTATTGGGTTATTGGTTAACCCAGTAAGAAATTGGACAAACCGTGACCCGAACCGATAACCCAATAGTGAAAAAATACAAAACCGTTAACCCAATAACCCAATATCGATTACCCAATAAGTTTTTTCCGGTTCGGGTTATCGATTATACCCGATATATACACAACCCTACTTCAAAGATGGCAATGGGGCAGTGCGAGTTTTAGCATTCGCGGGGCGGGACGGTTTTCAGAGTTTGCGGTGAGGGGGGGGGGGGGCGGTTTTTTTTAAACTCTTAGAT